>JANHFL010007445.1:154701-174942 GCA_032468155.1 Oxyrhabdium leporinum
AGGGGGAGGGGGAGGGGAGGGAGAGAGAGACGGAGACCCATTTCCCACAGAAAAGCTGGGTAGGCGTGTCTGGGTGGGAGTGACATTGAGTTGGCCACGCCCACCCAGGTTTTGTGGCTCCCAATGTTTTCTGTGTGAAACAGGTCCAAATGGCTCTTTGAGTGTAAGGTTGCAGACCTCTGTCCTTGATTAACGATGGTAATTGAGATCAGAATTTCCATTATCAAGTGCAGCAGTCGCAAAGTATGACATCACATGATCACATTGCTTAGCGATGGCAATCCTAGATCTTTCAGTTGCTGCCATTAACTGAATCCCACCTGGTAATTAGGCAAGGAGCTACCATGATCTAAACTATTCCTGGCTTGGTTCCTCTGAATCCCAAACCTAGTTAAGGTAAGGGACTGCCTCCTCTTCAACTTTCCCCTTTCTATTCCCCGCCCCGCCCCTTCAATGCCTTTTTGGCTACCATGCCACTGATCCTGCTGGCCTTGCCATGCTGAGTTTCTCTCACCTTGCCACCCCCAGTTGATCTTTGCTATGTTCTTTCTCATACTGCTGATGAGACAAGCCCAGCCTGGCCTCTCACAAGGAAGCTACTGGCCACACCAAGCCTTTAATTTTGCAACATACATGCAGACTTAACCATAGTTTCATTTCTAGAAGCCTGACACTGTGACAAATTAGCCATCAACAGACACAAAGACATTAACAACATAGACTATGCAAAAGAGCCAATCAACCAGCCAAAAAGGGAACAAAAACCCAAGCATCTCTCCAGCAGCAATCAGCACCCAGATCAGCATAGATTAACTCCAAGATTAACATCAGAAAAACAATCAAATAAACAATACCCCAATCAAGAAAATGCCAAAGAAGCTAATAGTCCTACCAAAAAATCTCCCCCACCAACCCTGACAAAGCAAGCCACTAGAATATAAACTGATAACAAACCACACTCCTTATTAGCACTGATGATGTTACCTAGTTTAGATAACGAAACATCTGCAAGGCAACAAACAAGCTCAGAGAGCATCAAGGACCCCTTATTTCAATCCTGAGCTACAAATATTCTTTATTGATAAATTCACTTCTCCAGGTGCAGCCTTTACCTGCCCAATATTGCGATGCTATAACTTAACTGAGCCTGCCTAGGTGCTATTGTTTTAGTACAGCCCTTTCTTGTTACTCCAATAACTGTGAACAAGAGTTAAATTTACTATCTGCAATGACAGAAGAGACTCAAAAGAACACCTCCATGACTGGCTGTCTATTTCTATAGCCACCATATTCTATTCTATTTTAATTTAATTTTAATTATTAAATTTTATTTTTTATTTGGGGGTGGTGGTGGATATTTCATGTATTCAATCACTACACTGATTTAGACTGATGGGCTATAAGTACAGATAGTCTTCTCTGACCGCAGTTGGGACCAGCAACTTAGTTGCTGTGATTTTGTTATAAAGTGAAGCAACACCCGACTTAGACTTAACATCAATTCTGACGGTGGTTAAGCGAATCACCAGTGATCATTAAGATCATTAAGCATGATGTCATGTCACTGAGACTTACGATTTCCTGCTGGTTTCCTCATTGACTTTGTTTGTTGGAAGCTGCTAATAAAGGTTGCAAATAGAGATCATGTGATCACAGGGCACTGCAATCACAGTGCTTAGGGGCCAGTTGTTAATCTACTTTTTCAGTACTGTTGTACATTTGTACGGCAACTGAACAAGCAGTCAGTAATAAAGTAATCCACGCACCTAATGTCAACTCTTGTGGCTGAAGATCTTCCCAAGGAGAAGAATCATTCTTCTGGCCTGCCTTCTTACCAGAAGAATGATCAACTTTGTATGTTAGGTCTATTATCCATGGACAAAATAATAATTCATTAAAAAAATGACTGTTAATCATCATTTAGACTTTTAGCAATCTCATGTACCGAGTGGGTGAGGACTGGATATAAAGAGAGGAAAGTTGCTTGAAGGAAAAATTTATGGAATTTGTTCATCTGGGCTAGAAGCTACTAGAATGAAGTAACTTTAAGGTACTATGCCTCTTTTTAAAATTGTCTGGCTCCAGTAGTTATGGAAAAAAGATGGTGGGTCTTGGAGACTGTAGTTTATCTTGACATGAATTCTAAGGGAGTTGACTTGAAGGAGCTGCTATTGTGATTTAGCAAAACTGAAGAAGCTAAACTGGTTTTTAAAAAATAAGCTTATTGTAAGGTTGGGGACAGTGTTTGCTGAAAAAATACATACAGTACATATAATCTTTTGTTTACAATACCTCTTTGGATGAATGGTCAAACTATGTGGATTTAACCAGAACAGGATACACTTCTAGTTATTGCAGAATAGATTTACTTCTGGGTTGAAAAATTCCAAGATCAATAAGCAAATATTAGTAAAATATTTAGTTTCTTAAAGAACAATGAGTGTGGGTTATGGCTCCTTTAAATCTTAAATTGCTGCTATGGGTTAATTTTATAGCACTTCACAAATCTACAAATCATACAGTAGACTCCTGAGTGTTATGTGTGTACAGCACCTGAGTGCACAATGACCACACACAAACATATACAGTATAGAACTGCCAAAGTGCTACTGGCAGCTTTCCTCCAGATGCAGTTTCAGGGACATTGGATGCCTGGGTGACTTTTCCTTTGGCCAGTTGCTGTCTGCAAGTTGTGTCTGCTTTCTCTGGCTCTTTTTTCCTCCTGGCTTGAGTTTGAGGTCCCCCTCCATTCCAGTAGAGCTGCCTTCTTGATTTTCAGACAGGCTGTTCTGAACCTTCAAGGCAGAGCTTCTCTATGCCTCAGATGGATCTCATCCACAGCTGACCGCTTCAATTATCTTTCTCCCTCTGAGTTTCCATGACAACTGGACCTCGTCAGAGGCCTATCTTTGGCTTTGGGTAAACTTTTTGTTGGCCCTCGCTTGCACAAGATTCATGGCATCTGCTTTAGATTTGAGCTGCTAGGAAGCAGTGGTCAGCTGACAACTTCTGCAGGGTGGCTGACATTTTTGGCAAGAGGGTGGGTGGGTGGTTCCTGTGCCTCATGTGACAAGCTGGATCTGCCTTGTAGTTGGTCTGGTGTTCCCATTCCTTGTGCTGATCCCTCTGTGGATTGGCAAGGCCTGGCCGGTGCATAGGACGTGCTGTTCAGGCTTGGGCAGAAAAACAAACAGGCTTTCTGCGTTGCTGTGGCAATGGCAGGCTGTGGGCAGAGGCTGGGAGAGGGTTCTCAGGCCCCTGGATTTGAGTGGCCTGTTTGAATGATTCCAGAATGGCTGTGGACTAGGAAAGGGGGCTGCCTAATGCTCCCACCAGCACTCCTTGGGTTAGCCCAGGGATGGGCAATTAATTTTTCCAAGGAGCTACATGAGAAACAGGGACTGTTGTGGAGGGCTGAACCAATAGGACCAACACATTACTGTGAAGATGTAAATTGAAAAAAAAAACCAGTTCCCTTCAAAATCAAAGCAATTTAGTTGTATTGAGTGCATGGTATACTCTTACTTACATTTGACTTCTAATTTCCGATTGACCTCACATGGGCTGGACAGCCATGTACTGGATGTGTGTGTGTGGGGAGAGGGGGGATGTAAAATGCCCAGATTTGGTTAGCTATTACTTTACTGGACCCAGATTGATGAAAAGTTTAGAGAGGCAGAAGGAGACAATTTGTAGGAAAGAATTTGTAAGAAAGAATTTGGAAATGCTAGGTTTTAAAAACTGCAAGAGTTGAAGGAAGAATGCTTCAATATGTGGCTCTCTCTCTAGTAAGCCATGGACATAGTACCTATTTCACCCATATTTATATGTCAGTGCAAAGCTCTCTTTTTTTGTCTGCCAGGTGTTGGCAATATTCTTCCCAGGAGCAAGAAGGATCTTTCCCAAGTTTTTTCTATTTAATTTGAATTCAGCCTCTTCTCAAAAAGTACCTGGAGTCCTTGCTATGGATTCTGTAAAATCCTTCATGCTTTGACTAAGTTGACTAGTTAGTCACTTGACTAGCTTTTTAAACTCGATCAAAAAATGTCAGAGCTCCTGATACCAGGCATTGCAACCATATTTTAGAAACTATATTTAGCCCTTTCTCAAGCATATATCAATATATTGGCAATGTTCAATGGCATTAAATTAAGTTGTATGCCAAATATACAAATGCCCTGTTTTCAACTTCTCTCTCTTTTTTTCTGTGAGTTCTGCTGACAAAATCTTGTCCTGGATGGGAAAAATTCTTTTCTTAGATTTGCCTGGGATTTGTTAGTAAGAGGAAATGGTTGGCTGGAACCTGAGACAGGGCCAATATTTAAGATATCTATTTTCAGCTTGGCAAAGGTGAATGTGGGCAGTTAGCAAAATACGCAGATGACAGTTACTGGTAAACTAGGATAGCGAAAATTAGAAGAAATTGACTTCATTGAAGTGTTATCAAGTGGAGGAATAAGTTTTACAGCAAAGCTATCATGTGCAGGCTCTTGTTTGCAATTCTTAAGTGATTTATGCACAAAAAATAAATATGCAAGTTGGTGAAAAGAGATCCAAATTGCTCATTGAATTAATTATTTATGGAACTATGTTCTGAATATATCGTAATAACAACAGCAACTTGTGGGAAGTGGAAATTTAAACGGGGAGGGGGTTGTGAAGTTTGAGGCTGCTATCTGATTGTGTTCTTTTTTGAAGGCTCTTTGCTTCAAGTACAACTTTTCTCTCCCCTTTTCCCCAAAGGTAACCTCTCTAGAATTGATTTCTGTATCATTCTTACTGCTATTTCTCACAAATTTCTCACACACTACCATTTCAAAATTCTTTATTTTAGAGTGAAAGTTGTAGGTCTTTAGAATATATGTCCAATGTATGATGGACGTGGGTGCCAGATACAAATCTAATAAGCCATTTTTTTTTCCATGCTAGATGCCAGCCTGGTCTGATTGGAGAGCACTGCCAGTTTCAAGATCCATGTCATCAATCACCCTGTGCCAATGGGGGTTCATGTGAAAGCACCTTGCGTGATGGCACTGTGCACTACCAATGTACCTGTCCCAAGGGCTTCCGAGGTGAGGATATCCGGTGTGATAGAATAGGGAGATAAAAGCTGCTGGTAGAAAAGTAGTCTGTTGGGATGGCAGTGCAACTGGGTGCTCTCCAGGAAGAATGAGCCCCGAGTATAAATGAGGAAGTAGATCTTTTGAGGAAAGAGCCATCTTCCAAGTTCATAATGTATTTCCTTTTCTGTTTAGGTCAGGATTGCTCTCTGTTTGATGCATGTGCCAGCAAACCATGTGTCAATGGTGGCCGCTGTACTAACTGGAATGGCCGATATAATTGCACCTGCCCATCAGGTTACCAAGGCCGCAATTGTCGGAGTGATGTAGATGAATGTCGGGTGTCTGGTCTATGTCAGCATGGCGGTACCTGTCTTAATACACCTGGCTCCTTCCGCTGTCAGTGTCAAGCTGGTTATACAGGACAGCACTGTGAGAGTATCTCTACACCTTGTGCTCCTTCTCAGTGTCTCAATGGAGGCACTTGCCGGCAGACAGGAGATCTCAGCTATGAGTGTGCTTGCTTACCTGGTGAGTGAACTTCCAAAAATCGTTGCTTACCTCCGTGAGAGCATGGTGGAGAGAGATGGTCAGCATAAAAATAACTCCGATGCAATTGGGTTGTGTGGAGTAGGAGCGTCACAGGCTTAACTATTTGCTTTTGCTAAATTGTATTTCACTGCTTTCCTGTCAGGAAACTCATGGGAAGCTATTGAGAGCTTTGGCAGAGCAGGAAGGAAGCAATCTAAAGGGAGGTGGGGTAGGCAAGTTAGCAGACACCGCTGTGGCTGTTTGAGCCAGAATGCAGCGGGAGGCTTGGCTAATGCTTCCTTCTTGATCTAGTTTATGATCAGGAATGCAGGAAGGGCTTTCACTGCGTAACTCAGAGACTCTGGCTAACAATTCCTAACCAGACTTTAAACTGTATGTCATCTATCCTGGAAGGTATCCTGGTATGTGTTTGATAGAATTCACTCCTGCGAAAGGATGTATAATTGTACTTTCCACTTTAATACTGGATTTTTTGTTTTCCTTTCCTGAAGCTAATTTTCCCACTGTCCCCCAATTAGGCTAAATTATCTTCTTCCCTCCTTTCAGGTTTTGAAGGACACAACTGTGAAATTAACATAGATGACTGTCCAGACCACATGTGCATGAACGGAGGCACTTGTGTGGATGGTGTCAACACCTACAACTGCCAGTGTCCTCCAGAGTGGACAGGTACTGGAAAGCAGGCCAAGAAACAGAATATAATTAATTTCAGGGGGCTTTAAAAATCTGGGCAGCTTTTAAGCTCTGGTTAAAGATAATATTCTTTCATTTTCTCCATGGTATTATAAAAATATTAACTGTCTAGTTAGGAAATCTGCTGTTTGATGGATAAGACTATTTTTTAGTCCTTCCAATTTTGGTGAAATGGTTTTATACTGGCTTAGTGAACTAGGAACAAAGAAGAGCAATGACAACTCACAACTGGGAACAGGAGAGGAACTTTTGGATTCAACTCTGCTTTGGAAAACATTTAGCTAAAAGTATCCCTTTTTTCTGCACCATAGGCCAATTCTGTACTGAGGACGTGGACGAATGCCAGCTGCAGCCCAATGCTTGCCACAATGGGGGCACTTGCTTCAATACCAATGGAGGCCATTCATGTGTCTGTGTCAATGGCTGGACTGGGGAGAGCTGTAGTGAGAACATTGATGACTGTCAAACAGCTGTCTGTTTTCATGGTGCTACTTGCCATGATCGTGTGGCATCCTTCTACTGCGCATGTCCTATGGGCAAGACAGGTAGCTAGCTTCTACCAGAAATAATGAACACTGTTGCTTCGTGCGTTTTTTTTTCTTATTTTTTACATATATATTTCTTCTCATGTGACCTTTCTCTTTTAGGCCTCCTTTGTCACTTGGATGATGCCTGTGTCAGTAATCCTTGCCATGAAGATGCCATTTGTGACACCAACCCAATGAATGGCCGTGCCATCTGCACCTGCCCACCAGGTTTTACTGGTGGAGCCTGTGATCAAGATGTGGATGAATGTTCCATTGGTGAGAATTTCATTTTTCTTGTATGGAGGTGCTCAAGAAGGAATGAATGCATGGAATTATGCATCTTCAAAACAGTGAGAGGGTCCAAAGGTTTTCTGAGATAGACTGACCTCTGCTGGCACGCCTTTGAATTGTTTTGTCTCAAGTTATCTATACAGGTATAATTTTGGGCCAGTCACTAGCTAACCAGTTTCACTTGTTATTTTGCTACCTGCAGGAGCTAATCCATGTGAGCATTTTGGGAAATGTGTGAACACACAAGGCTCCTTCCAGTGCCAGTGTGGACGTGGTTATACAGGTCCACGCTGTGAGACAGACATCAATGAATGCCTCTCCATGCCTTGCCAGAATGATGCCACCTGCCTTGACCGTATTGGAGAGTTTACATGCATCTGCATGTCAGGTAGGATCCCTGAATCTGGCTCCAAAATTACTGAAATATATACTTAGGCTGCTGCCCTTGGTAGTGGTTTTGAGAATAATCTCAAAAGCAAGAAAAAGAGTTAAATATGCAGTTGACTGGAAGGGAAGAGAGTCAAATCTGGGCTCCTTGAATGAGCTTAAGTAGTTTACTTCCTTGGTTCAAATTGTTTTTAAAAAAGAAAATTGAGAGAAGTCATTCACTGTTATCGTGAAGCTCTATATAATACATAAACGGTATTACAAGTACTTTCTGAAAATAATGGAAGAATAACCTTGACTGCTTTGTATCTAATTGTTTGGTATGAGCCTAGCTTTATGATGTATTCTTGTGTCTTGCACTTCACATGTGTCTAATTTTGGAAGGCAGAATGGGTCTTAGATTCTGATTTATCCATGTTTCTTTTGATGTGCTGTTCTTTATTGGATTATTGGATTTATATTCCTTATTCCTTTGGTGCATTTGCCCATTGTACATCTGCAGTTTTTACCATATGTTTTCTCTTAAAATAAGAGATGCAGAACTATTGGAATTGCAGTTCTCATGATTTTAAGTGTCTAGCTTGAAGTTTTCCTTTTTTCTCTCTCGCGCTAATTGTGGAATGTATTTCACCTTACTATCACAAAACCACAATTCCTTAATGTTTAGATGGCCAATATAAACTTAGATGAAGAGCTGAGGAAGAATCGTTCATGAAAAAAGCTAGAGTTATGAATGTTGGATCTTTCACAGAAATGTCTTTGCAGCACCAGCATTGCTATGCTGTACACTGGGGCAAGAAGCAGGTTGCTTCTTTCAGACGTTTCTCTAGAATTAAAGCATGTATACATACACACAACAGATTTCACAGAAAATGAGAGATGACTATACAGTTGTCCATTTCCCATTGTGGCAAAACTTCTAAGATTGAGGCATTGAATAAATTTCATACAGACAGTTGGGAGTGCAGCATTGTGCTTGGAATATTAATGGTCAGGCTGGCCTAGTGAGTGATTGGAATTGGCTGTTCTTTGTGCTTCCATTACCCCATATAGGGAGCAACATTCTCCTTCCTTGCTCACTCATTGGTTAATGCTAGCTTTTTGTACAGGCCTGGGGGAGGGGTAAGTCTTTCTAGCTGCAAATGCCTTTGAGCAAAAGGGGATAGTAAACTTTGTTTTAATGTTGCACATTGCTCACCCAGTATTGCTCTATCCTGGAGTCATTCCTTTTGGGATTAGGATACAGTGAAAGGACTGGAATACTAAAACCACATAAGTGGCTTCAGAAATTATCCAACATGAACAGTATTATTTTCCTACACAATCTTCTTTTCATAGCAAGAAATAGAAAACCTTAATAAGGATGCTATCTGAAACTAGATCAAGCTATTTTTTCATCTGACATTTAGCAACAGATATTTTCTGTAGCACCTAACTTATCTTTTTCAGTAGATATATCAGGAGTTCAACCTGTAATCATCTTCGTTATAAATGCATGTACTGTAGCTTATGTATAATGCTGTCCTACTTAAAAGGACATAAGCAGGACTTCTGCTTACTTCATGTAAAATCCAGCAGGCCAGGAAACCAAACTTAATTGAAAATGGCTTCCCTATCACAGTGGTTCTCAAACATTTTGGTCTCAGGCCTGCTTTACATCATTAAAAATGATTGAGGACCCCAAAGAGCTTTGGGTTATGTGGATTATATCTATTGCTATTTACTGTATTAACTGAAGAAATTTTAAAATGTTTTTGAATTTGATTTAATTGACCGAGAACCGTTACACTATTATATTGCCTGTCATATTGGATTAGCTGATTTATCTCATTTAAGTTTGAATATTCAACGTCACAGGATTGTTGTGGGAAAAATAGAAGGCAGAAGTAACGGGTATGTAAGCTACCTTGAATTATACATGAAAAAGGTGGGATGTAATAATAATGTTACATAACAGATGTGCTCAATTCATCAGCTGAAATAGTAAGGGAGTGATTAATGCAGATGGCTAGTATGACTATAAGGTTGGAATGTGTGGAATGTTCTGAAATATTGGGATTAGAGAGAAATAGTCAATTTTCAGAAGAAAATTGTTTCTGGCCAGTGGACCAATAATTCTGACAACTATTAAGGCTGTCTTTGTACAGATAGTCCTTAATTTATGACCATTTGAGTCTCTGAATTTCCATACGTCGAAAGAATCATAAATCAAGACACCCATGTGACTGGCCTGTGACAAAACCCTTTTGTGGTGGTTATTAAGCAAACATAGGCCAATGCATTCCTATGTGCGTTTTTTTGTTGAAAAAAGACCGAAAAGGGCAGTTTCCAGCAAAAAAGTTGTAAATTGTTTAATACAGCTGTGCTTTGCTGCAACCAGTTGTAAAGGTGAATAAGTTGCCAAAGGTTCAAAATGTAACTGCAGGGAAGTGTTTCCATCAGAACTCTCATAAGTACAGGTAGTCCTCGACTTAACAATTCACTTAGTGACCATTCAAAGTTACAACATCACTGAAAAAAGTGAGTTATGACCATTTTTTTCACACTTACAATTGTTGCAACATCCCCATGGTAATGTGATTTATATTCAGATGCTTGACAACTGTCTTGCATTTAGGATGGTTGCAGTGTCCCAAGGTCATTGATCACCTTTTGTGACCTTCTGACAAGCAAAGTCAATGGGGAAACCAGGTTCAGTTAACAACCGTGTTACTAATTTAACAACTGCAGTGAAACACTTAACAAATGTGACAAGAAAAGTCACAAAATGGGGCAAAACTCACTTAACAAATTTCTCAACTTAGCAACATAAATTTTGGGCTCAATTGTGGTTGTAAGTTGAGGACTACTTGTTCCTTTTGTACCTGTTTTCATCTTATGATGGACTACTTGTCCATCATAAGTTGAAAACGGTCATTAAGCGACCGGTTGTTAAGCGAGGATTCAAACACTTCAGAGAAACTAGATTGTCCAATTTTGCAAATAAATGCCGTTCATTATGGTGTATCTTTTTTTCGATATAATAAATTAGTGTTCCTGATGACATGGGCTCTTTGTCCCATTATTTCTGTGGGATGTATGCTGAGTACATATTACGTGAAATTTGATGAGGTTAGAGTTTGCAATAGAAATTATTCTTTGTGATTTCAGGTTTCAGTGGTACTTACTGTGAGATCAATATCAACGAGTGTGAAAGCAATCCCTGTGTCAATGGGGGTGTCTGCAAGGATATGGTCAATGGGTTCAGCTGCACCTGCCCATCAGGTAGGTATAGAACTTTGCCAATCAGGAGCCTTACCTCACATTTCCCCTTGGAAAGAAATGAAAGTGGGTTGTTTTTTTCTGCATAACATTACAGATTCTGTATCTAGAAACCATTTCCCCCCCCACCTGGCTTCTTCTTACTTGACACCGCATGTATGTGCTTTGGCTGTATTTGAAATGTGTCAGGCCCTGACATTTAGAAGATTGGGAAACTGCAATCCCTTTCCATAAGAAGCTTAGTTTTTCTCCTTGTAATATTTTGAGAATGCCTGTTCTTTGAGTCAACTTAACAGTATGCACCGCTTTGTTTTTAGACTTGTGCTGCAATTTCCCTTGAATTCATACTGCCCCCTGTGACAGTTCTTGTCTACTGCCCCATTGTTTAGACTGCATAGGTATCCATTGCTGAGCAAAACAGCCTATTTGGAGACTTTTTGGCCAGTGTCTGGGCTACCACTGTAATTTTATGGCAGTATCATTAGCTTCTTCCCCAGGACTTGCCCAGCCTTTCTGCTACAACCGGGAGGGGGTACTATGCCCCATTTAGTTGTTTTTAGGGTTGATTGGCAGACAAGCCTCTAGCATGCTCTGTGGGAGCTTGGACAATGGCATCTTTGTTTCCTTAGCCTGTCCTTCAGGCCCCTGAACCCAATTTACATGTTGGGTAGACACTGCAAAGCCCCCTGTGGAGAGAAAGGAGAGAGACATTAAGAGCTCTTGTTATAGGCCTCTGGTGGTAAGGCTGAGTTGTGTGACTAAGCTGTATTTTACAGTGCCAAACCTTTTCTATTACTGCCCGTATTTTTTTATTTTACTTTTTTATTTTTGATTGAAATTGTCAGTTTATACTGGGTTGATCTAGTTCCAGCCATTTGGAAACTCTCTTAGAATTAGCAAATACTGACCCTGAACCATGCTTGTAATGCTTTTTATTTCCCTTAATGGCAATGGGCTGCTTATATAGGATTTTCCTTACATTGCTAATGTACTACCTTACATTCAGGTAGTACTTCCACTCTTCCCAAGGTCATATTGGATTTACTGGAATTATTGCATATATGCATGGCGTTGCAATGCTTTATAAAGTAAATTTTGTTATCTGTGACAAATTAGGAAATTTGCATGAAAATGCAAATAATATTAGCTGATGTGGAACATTAGTTCATTGAATATGAGGTCTTTCACACTGAAGTCCATTAAATCGAGTCCTTACTATATTTCTAAATTTCCTGGTCCCAAAACTCTATAGATGGTTTACAATAATAAGATTAAAACCAAAATGAAAAGCCAGTAGCATAAGTAATAAAATCAAGCGTCTGTCACCTGCACTCAAGAAACCTGTAAAATATGATGCAGATGTATAAAATTTCTATCAGAGTGAATAGCAAACAGGAAGCACTATTTTTTGTGAGTTGTTGTTAGGGGGTACTATCTGATGAAGTAGGACCTGTGCTTTGATTGCCATTTCATTGGTTTTTCTGATTCATATGACATATTTTTCTTTCCACATTCAGGCTTCTCGGGTTCTATGTGCCAAATAGACATTGATGAGTGTGCCAGCACACCATGCCAGAATGGTGCCAAGTGTGTGGATAGGCCCAATGCTTATGAATGCCGTTGTACAGAAGGTGATTGTTTACTACAGAAGTTGCTTACTACAGATTTGATAATAACTTCAAGGTTTATGAGATATTAGCACAGGGAGAAATAAATGCTGCCACACTGTTTTCTATATATTGTGTGCATGATATGAGTTCTTTTCCCCATATCTCTTCATCCAAAGGTGTTTTTTGTGTTTTTTGTTTGTAAAGGAAGAGTTTGAAGTAATAGTCGCTAACAGTTGATTCAGGGACTGTATTTCTATCTTTGGTATTGGATCTTGAATCAGTGGAAAAAGAATGATAAAATGTTTTTCAAACTAAAAGTGCACATTGTATTTTTTTCCAGGGAAATAATAGTGTTTCCCTATAGTGGAAGATGGCATCTAATTCCTCCTGTTTCATTCTTGTAATTGGGGACAGACTTTTATTGCTCTTTGCTGTTATAGGAATTGCCCATCTTTTGTTCAATGTCTAAATTTCAGTTTACATATACCTTCGAGTTACACTAAGATAACTGGAAGATGAGACATTGGTCTCTTTTTAATCAATAGCTTGGTTTGACTTTTCACTTCCTAAAATTAAAGTTAGGGGAACTTCCACAGGAGCTGAAGAAGCTTCTTGGATGAGAAGTGAAACATCTTCAAAGAAAAATCAGTAAGTCCAGTTGCTTCTTGAAAAAAAGAAAAAAATACCTTTGGGACAGTCATGACCTGGATGACTTAGAATCTCCATAGACATTCCTCTGGAAGTTACTGCAATGCACATAATGCTGTCTTCTGTTTTTCTTATAGGTTTTGAAGGGGTTTTGTGTGAAAAAAACATAGATGACTGCTCCCCAGATCCTTGCCACCATGGCGCTTGTGTAGACGGCATTGCCAGCTTCACCTGTACATGTGCGACTGGTTACACTGGGTATCGCTGTGAGAATCAGATCAATGAGTGCCACAGTAATCCCTGTCAGCACGGAGGCAAATGTATTGACCTAGTAAATAAGTACCTCTGCCACTGTCAGCCAGGAACCTCAGGTAGGAACTTTTTTTCTTACTCTACAAAAAATGTTCTCTCTTCCTTGCTAGGGTTCAAGCCCTCTCTTAAGGGACAGGACTCTTGAGCAGTCACTCTACCATTTGTATCACTTTCAGGCAGCACCCTTAAACGATGTTTCAAGAACCTTGCTAACTCATGCTAGTGTACCTCACCATCTACACATGTCATTTAGTCAACACAAAACACAAATCCAGCTATCATGGAGCCTGGTGAAGGGAGGGCTGGACTACTGCTTTTCTGAGACCCATAATATGTTCTTTCCTTCAAGGTACTAACTGCGAGATAAACTTTGATGACTGTGCCAGCAATCCTTGTGACTATGGGAACTGCCGTGATGGCATCAATCGTTACGATTGCATCTGCAAACCTGGCTTCACAGGTGATGGCTGGGCAACAGGTTATGTTTGGCTGGGGAGCTGGAGCAAGAAAGGAAAGGAAGCGTTGGTTATAAAATCAGCAAAATTGGATTATATCACAGATAATTCTGTTTACAGATTATGAGTACTTGGCTTTGCAGCCAGAAATTGGGGTGTTCAGATTGACTGTAGGAGAGAAATGCACAAGCTGTTGGTCCAGCATGTTAGGTTGTTACAGTTGCCTCTCAGATCATAGATTTAGCCTTTTCTAAAAATTGTTGCTGAACTGTGACAAATTGGAAAAGAATTAAATAAAGAGCACACATGTTGACCAGTTCTTAAGTTAAAAGTATATCAAATCAAATTATTACTTGTCAAAGAACCACTTGTTTTGGAATATAACCCCACCCCTGATATGCCATTTAAAGGTCTAGTGCACTTGGCTCCAAATAATTGTATCTTTCTATGGGTTTAATTTTAATTTATACAGGAGGCAAAGCCGAACTGACCCACTGTTCCTCAAAGCTATAAGCTTGATCATCTCATTATTGACCTGCCTTTTTTCTTCCCTTTCAGGTCCTCTATGCAACATAGAGATTAATGAATGTGCATCCAACCCCTGCAAGAACGGTGGTACCTGTGTGGATGGTGAAGATGGGTTCTCTTGCCTTTGTCCTGAGGGTTTCCATGATCCACATTGCTATTCAGAAGTGGATGAGTGCAGCAGCAGCCCCTGCGTGCATGGCACATGCCATGATGACATCAATGGGTGAGAGCTTTCACCAGGCCCAGGTCCAGATGGCTGTCTTTGTGGAAAACTGCTGATCGGTCAGGAGTGGGCAGGGTTTATTCCTGTGAGAGATTTGTGACTGTGAAGAAAGCAGTGCATTAAATCTGCATCAATAAGCCATTCGAGTGGCCTTGGTGAACTGTTTTGGGAGATATGAGAAATCTTGACTTCATTATTTTATTTTGTTTAGGTACCAGTGTAAATGTGAGCCAGGCTGGACTGGAACCAATTGTGACGTGAACCACAATGAGTGTGAATCCAATCCGTGTCAGCATTATGGCACCTGCACAGATTATGTCAATGGCTATCGTTGTAAATGCAAAGAAGGCTTTCAGGGTATGCTTCCTTGCTGTGCTTCCTTGCCCATGCTTTTCCTTAAAGAATGCCACCAGGACACCAGTTTTCCCTTTCCCTCAGTTGTGCATGACAGGGTTGGATAAGGGCAGTAGTTTCTTCTCAAGTTTAATTAATAGGGTTTACGAGATTATCATTTTCTCTTCAGGGACTTACTGCCAGATCAATATAAATGACTGTGCTTCTAGCCCCTGCCTCAACCAGGGCACCTGTATTGATGGCATTGCCAGTTATACTTGCCTGTGTGACTTGCCCTACACTGGTAAGTGGAGAGTTCTTTGTGATATAGTTGGTTGGTGGATTGGATGTTTCTTTGTGAGTTAACATAATTCTGACTCCAGCCTGTCCTCTGGAAATTGCTTAGATCAATATTGCAAATGCACCAAAATGATACTGAATACTAGATTGGAAGCTGGAAGATCATGGATCATATTCAAAACCTGTACTTTTTCGATTCCGTGATACAGTCATAATAGCTCTGGCATTAATTGTGTAGAACTCTCAGCTGTATACATAATGCATAGCGGCCATTCCATGATCTTGAAGTACAAGTTGAAATAGATATATGTCAAAATGTGTAATTGTATATGTGTACATATACAACAGGGCAAGAAGAAACAGGCTGGTAATTTTGGCTTAAGTTTCTTGACATCTTGGTATCTCCCTTGTTTAAGTATTGATGTCAGATAATAGTATAAGAACATCTGGAGGGGAAGAAGCTGAGTGAATTCTCACAATGCGTAAGGCCATCAGTACTGTCCAGTATGTGTCTATGACAGTTCTGCAATTCTATTTTGGATTTCACTTTAAATTAAAACAGTATCTATTGTTTATGGAGAGAAACCACTATTGGTAAGCAGCACTAAATTATGGCTTGAATGTTTGAGATATATCAAGATATGCTTTCCCACAGAAAGATTTTAGTTCTGTTCAACAAATAATAATAAATACACCTTTACTTATGTTTTATATGTGAAACAAAATTCCCATTCACGGCACTTTGTGCTTAAACATCTGTACATGGAGCTTCCTTTGTGTTGACTTGTGCGTCTTACATTTGCAACTCCAGATATTCTCATGTTGGGCCAGTGAATGCCTGCATACTCTTGACAGGCTTCTCATTTTCCCACCCAGGACGGAACTGCGAGAATGTCTTGGCTCCTTGCTTCTCTAACCCGTGTAAGAACAATGGTGTTTGTGACCACACACCTGATTATGAAGGGTTTACTTGCAGTTGTGCACCAGGCTGGCAAGGTATTATGATCATGTGTCCCTTTTTCCCCATCACTTTCAGAGTATTGTATTTTGAATAGCTTTGAATGGAAACAAGATAAAGAAATTAAAGCATTAAACACTTTAAAATAACTGTATACATTTTGTTGTCTCCCTATAGGGCAGCAGTGCCACATTGACATTAATGAATGTGACCAGAACCCATGTCGAAACAGGGGCACTTGCACTAACGTCCTTGGCAGCTATAGATGTGCCTGCCGCCCTGGCTACACTGGCATCAATTGCGAGATGGATATTGATGATTGCACACCCAGTAGGTTTATTGAATACATGGAAAAACAAGAAATAATCTGATTGGAACTAAAGAGTTTGGTCTGATGGGTTGTTTTTTTGAGACAGGATATATGGCATTATTCCTGACCTAAGATTCCTGCCTTGTTGTCTTGTCAAACTAGAGTCTCAAAGCCTTTGTTCAACTGTTTTCTTAAAAGTAATTCTGACTTATCCTGACACATGAAACAGACCTGGACCTCCTTCATCCATTTCCAGTGAGATTTAGACATATTTAAATGTTTTGGAAATGATACTTAAGTCTGAGGTCCAGAGGCAGTTATGATGATAGATCAGTGATGGTGAACTTCTGGCCTCAGCGCGTCAAAAATTTGCAAAATGCCTAAATTGACTTTACAGGCATGTCTTTCACACACAAAGACCAAACAAAAAAGAAAGAATTCTCTATCGACACCCCTGCCCTATTTAGACGACTTTCAACAGCGACACTTGATGATAGTGCTGAGGTTAGGCTTGAAGTAGATGCTTGGGCCTTCATTTTGGCCCTCGCACCATTGCTGTCACTCAAAAAGGTTGTCTTCTGCCCTATGTCAAGGCCTACAAGTCTTAGGGAACAACGTAATTGGCCTACAGCCCTCCCCAAGATCTGCCATGGACTACTTCCCTTCAGACGATGTTCTTTTTCTGATGGAGAGGCTCCTGCAACTCTCCCAAGGTTGCTCCAAGTTGCACAAGGCCTTCATTCTTGAAACAACTTTGTAAAATCCTTTTCCATGACCTCTGCTGCCTCCAAAAGCCACACAAGAGCACACCCCATTCTTGCATAGCCTCCAAATACCACCTGAAAGCATGCACTGTTTCTCACATGATTTTCTGAGGGTCCAGAAAGCACAGTCCTCTTGCCCAGCTTCCAGAGTGGACACAAGAGCACAACCGATTCTCTTAGTGTCCAGAAGTCATGAGAATAGGGCATTATTTTAAGAATAGTTGTTCGGTGTTTGTGAATACTGCTGTGACACCCAGAACATCCTGGCATGCCTCCATGTCATAAATTCACCAACCTGAATGCATGAGAATATACAAAATACAGAATTTAATTATTTGTTTGAAGGATTCCTGGTAAAAGAAAAGAATGCTTATGCTTACTAAAACCTTTTGAATATTCTCCTCCCTGCCAATAGATCCTTGCCTGAATGGCGGCGGTTGTCAGGATGGCATCAGTTCCTTCACATGCACTTGTCTGCCAGGTTTCACAGGACCACGCTGTGCAACTGAAACCAATGAGTGCCTGAGCAATCCCTGCCGCAATGGGGCCACCTGTACAGACTATGTCAACAGCTACACTTGTACTTGTTCCCCAGGCTGGGCTGGCTTACACTGTGAACACAATGTGCAGGAGTGCACTGACAGGTGAGATTGTCAGGATTATTGTTGCAATGGTTCAGCATTTTCATGTCTTGCTCACAATCTCGGTGGTGATTCAGGTTGCTAAATAGTTCAGTGTGCATTTTGGCTCCTAGAATTCTGTTTATATCTCTAAAGCCAAATAGTACAATGGTGAGAATTATTTTGGAGATTTGCATCACATACCAAGTACATCCCCACTTTTCTTTCTGTGGAACATCATGCTTCATTAAGTTGAAGAGGCTTAAAAGCCTTATCTCTTCTATCATGATTCTCAATACATGGATGGATACCCGTGTTTCCCCCAAAATAAGACTGGGTCTTATATTAATTTTTGTTCCAAATGATGCATTAGGGCTTATTTTCCAGTTAGTCTTATTTTCAAGAAAATACGGTACTAAATGTGTCAGTCTGGCTGACAGTCTTAATGAGCTTATTTTGGGGGTAGGGCTTATATTATGAGCATCCTGAAAAAATCAGGCTAGGGCTTATTTTCCAGTTGGATCTTATTTTCAGGGAAACGATATAGAGTGCAAAGGGTAGAAAGTTATGTTTTTCCCTAGATTTCAAATGGAGAAGTAGATTGTTTTATATACATGCTCCTCTTGAATTCTGAATTCTGTAATTCTGTTCCTTTGAATTACCTGCCCTTAGACCATAGAGTCCAAATGGAGAAAGCATTGGATGCTAAAGTGTAGGAAGATTTACCTATAATGTTCCATTGCCTGTCTGTCGCAGGTAAACTGAATCCTAAATATTGAGCAAGAGGAAATATTAATTACTGGGCCTGTCTGGAGAACAGAATGGCTTTTCTTACTGTTTCATTTTTCAGTTAGAGTAGATATTATTCTTATTTAGATGTTTGCTTGCCAACATATTTAGCCTAGAAATTACATTTCTCTAGAGCAAATTCAGTCTAGACAGTCTTGCTGGCGTGTCTGTAATTTTATACTCTGTCTTCTGGCAGCTCTTGCTTCAATGGTGGAACATGCTTGGATGGAGTGGATTCATACACATGCCGCTGTCGTGCTGGTTTCACAGGCACCCACTGCCAGCATGAGATTGATGAGTGCCAGTCACAGCCCTGTCTCAATGGTGGGGTGTGCCATGATGGTGTGCAGTCCTATCGTTGCACCTGTCCTCAGGGCTATACAGGTCCTCAGTGCCAGGTAATTTGCTCCAAGCCTCAGGTAAAGGAGATGAGAACAATTTACATCTTTAGAGTTTATCTAAAGTGAGCAAGGTGTCTAAAAGAAAATCTGAGACAAGAGGGTATATAGCACAGTAGCTCAATATGAAGGGAAGATGAGGGTTTGACATTGGTAAGACCACGATACATATGTCACATATTCTTGCATTGTTTTGCCCTTCTAGAACCTCCTGGATTTGTGTAGTCGCTCCCCCTGTCAAAATGGTGGGCACTGCACACAGTCGGGTGCTACTTTATCCTGTGATTGCCCTGGCGGCTGGACTGGCCGTTACTGTGACATCCCAAATGTTTCTTGTGAAGTGGTAGCAAGGAAGCGAGGTAAGGGTCTTTCTGCTCCAGTTCTCTTCCATCTGTAAAGAAAAGTTGTCTGTTCCTCTTCCACCCTGGTACAGTGAAAATGTCTCAGCCACAAGCTCAAATGTGTGTTGTTAATTATCCAGGCTTCTGAACATCATCTTGTACTCACTGTTCAAGTATTTCAGGGCTACTGGGACAATGTCTTTAAATCCACTGAGCCATCAATTAATCTTCCAACTGCAATTCCTAAGAGTGTCCATAAAATATTTAGAATTCATGAAATTTTATTTTCTGTGCTTTCCAAGGAAAGTGTAAATATTGCTAATGTTATTTGCCCCAATAATAGATTCAGCATTAGCAGATGTTTCAATGTTTAGTCAGAGAGGATTTATTATATTTATTTCAAAATGGGGTATCTAAATAACGCTGAATGTCTTGATTAATCAATGAACTGTACAATAGAGATGATGATCTGTTTGGAGATCATCTGTTTGAAACTCAGACACTCTAGTTTAGAGTGTTTCAAATTATGTTCCATGAAATCCTGGGGTTCCTTGACAATTTGAGGGTTCTGTGAAGGATTTAGGGAAACATGTTTACTCAAACACAGCCAATTTTCTGTCACTAAAGTTTTGCATCTTGGCCAGGGTTTTCAAGAATTTTTCTAAATCATTTTTGCATTCTAAATCATGTAACCTGAAAACAATTGAAAGCTCTTGCTCTAGCTGTTTGAAATATATTATATACTCTCACTTTTTAAATCTGCCATAATTATTTCATTTATTTTATAAATGTATTCAGTTTCTACCACATGATGTCAATGAGAACTGTAAATATATCCTTTAAAGAGAAACTGGAATCAAATTTCAGAAACACTGGAAAAG
>JANHFL010007445.1:202898-223250 GCA_032468155.1 Oxyrhabdium leporinum
AGAAATTCTAATATTTTAATTACATTCTCATCTGTAGGGATCTCTTTGTTTTTCCACTGTTGTATAAACACAATTTCAACCCAGTCACGTGATCAAGCCATGCCCACCAAGCCACGCCCACCAAGCCACGTCCACCAAGCCACGCCCGCAGAACCGGTAGTGGAAAATTTTAGATTTCACCACTGGTTACAGTGTTTGGGTATTGTAGTAAAACATCCTGACCTTCCTTGCTCTCCAATCCAGCTATCCAAATGTGTTGTCCATGTGGCTAGAGGACAAATAATTTGAGGTTGCTGACTAGTAAATGAATGCAGTTATGCAATGCAGTATATATTTTACTAGATTGTAATTCAGGCACTTTGAACTGCACACTATTCGGAGTTCACATGACAGAATGAAACATAAAGTAACCACACAAGCTACATTCATCACAAAGGAATGGTTCTGAAACAGTGTGTGGTGAACTTTTGGAGGGCCAGAGTCTTTGCGAGAGTTCTATATGCACCAAATGAGCAGAAGTGGGAGGGAGAGAGAAATGCTGGGCTGTCCCAAGAGGAACCTTAGAAGGAACAGGATCAGTTAATTTGACTGATTCCTCCTGCCTTCCTCTGCACCAGCTGGAATTTTGCTCCTTCTCAATGTATACATTACCTTACCCAGGAGGGCCCTGCATTGTACTTGAATGTGATTTCTGTAAACTGGATGCAGCTTCATCTCTAATCATGCACAAAGGGCTTCTCCCCCAAAAATGAAAATAGGAGGGTCTTGTGGGAGGAATCATAACAAGAATATATTTGGTTGTTTCTTCTGAACAAGCGTGTGGTGTGAGGGGGAGCAGGGAAAAGAATGGGAAAGGGAAAGTCACTGTCACTGCCAGATCTTTTAGCAGAGTGCCAATGGGATTTCTTTGTGTGAAAAAGACTAAACTTCTATAGCCTGAGTACATATTTGTGCATAAATGTAATGTATTTCTACAATTGATGGATGCTCTTGTTATGAATATTTAAAATACCGATAGTCCTCAACTTATGACCACAATTGATCCCAAAATTTCTGTAGCTAAGTGAATTTTGCCCCATTTTATAATTTTCTTGCCAGAGTTGCTAAGTGAATTATTGCAGTTGTTAAGTTAGTAGGATGGGTGTTAAGTGAATCTGGTTTCCCCATTGACTTTGCATGCCAGAAGGTCGCAAAAGATGATCACATGACCCCAGGATACTGCAACTGTCATAAATATGAATCAGTTGCCAAGCATCTAGATTTTGATCACGTGATTAAGGGGATGCTGCAACAGTCATAAGTGTTAAAAAACAGTCACAATACTTTTTTCAGCGCCATTGTAACTTCAAACGGTCACTAAATGAACTGTTATAAGTCAAGGACTACCTGTAATTAATCATGATTTCTGAAATCGTAGCCTTTTTTGTCACTATGTTTTAATTCATTCAGCGAAGGACAAGGTGAGAGCCCACAACATTTTTGATATTTTTAAGAAAAGTTTTTTTAAAAAAATGTTTGACAACTATTCACCTGGTTAAAAGGTGACCGATTAGTGTTTTGCCTGAGTGAGCCTTGCAAAGGTAGCTGTACTTTATCTGTTTGAATGGCTGCCTTTTCTTTTTCCTTTGAAATGGGCTTTGGAAATAATTAATCAAAGAAGTCTAGCGAAATGTTTGCAAGAGTTGGACTGGCTATGTAACAAAACTGTGTGGTTAGCTTATCTGGCTGTGAAAGGCACCAGCTATTTGGAGGTGGATAATAACCTGACACAGCACAGGGACAGCTTTCTTAGCCGAGTTATAGAAGTCAGCAAAAAGGTCAGGATATAAAGCTATGATTCACTCTCCACAAACTGCAACTGAATTCAAAAAAATATTCAAAGTATTTCAAAATCTACCATTGCACCCAACAGGGACTAATGGCGTTGAGAAGTACCTCATTCAAAATGCCAAGAGTAAGGATGGGGTAATGAGCGTGTGAAAATGGGAACATGCACCTTAATTGCACTATCCCTACATATTGAGTAGCAGTTCCCCTACCAATGGTTGGACTTACGCTAAGCTGTGACTTGTTTTTATACTTGGCTGATTTCATTGCACTAAGCAATATACTACAAATGATATACTGCCTGGCTAGGTTTATTTCACATGCTGAGATTATCATGTGAACCTGTCCAATGGCTAATGTTTAGCCTATTATGGAGTATTAGGGCTAAGGGCTCTCCATTCTTTCCTGGAGCTTCTCATATGCTAAGCTGCTAAAATGTGAATGGACATATTTGTATAATTCTCTGTCTCCACATCTAGACCACAAGGAAAGCAGCATCGCAGTGATGGTTTCTCACTGTTTATAAATCCTTCAGATGAAGATTTTTCACTCACACTCATCTTCCCCACTTTAATCAATTGCAATAAGTATATCTGTTTGTTATCCCATGATTCTGTCGTTTCAGCAGACACTGAATCCATGATTCTGTCGTTTCCTTGTATTTCTTACGTTTATGTATAGATTACAGAAATGCTGGTAAAAGGTGGTGTAAAGCTTTGGGGTTTTTGCAAGCAGTTTAACACAGATCAGGTTGTAAGATGGCTTTATTGAAGGGAAAGTTCTGGAAATGCAAAGAAATCTGAAATAGAAAACTATCGACTTGAAAATTGTAGAAATCCAGGTTTTGTGCAAATCTCCGCCCTATCACTGCTTAATGATTGCTGTTTCAAGCATATATAGGTATATTTATTTCTGTTAAATTTTGCTTATGTGTTTGCTAATGTCAGTAACTTCAGCCAGCAAACCACGTTTTTCCCCCCAAAGGCAGCTGAAATTGGTTATGCGATTACACAAGCCATATGTTGCTACCACTTTAAAAAAAGAGATGGATGAATACTATTTACTTCTTTGCTATGCATCAGAAGTGTTTCCTCATCCCTTGAGGAACATGATCTAATTTGTCCATGGAACAGAAAATAAACTCTAAACAGCAAAGCTTGGTGGATTTGTCAGAAATATTTGTGGTTCCTTAGATGATAGTGTCAGTTCTGTACACAGCCAACACTTAGGTTCCAGATCAGTTTATTCAATCTATTAAAACTAAAGGCAAGATGAAGAAAAAAAAACCCTGTTCATAAATCCTAATCTGGAAAAAGGGTAGGAATGAACAGTTCTGTGGAAGAACTTGGCTTACAAAGCACTTCTATCTCACTCACGGAAAATTAGAACATTTTTTGTGAAATTCATAACATCTTTCGATAATACTGGAGTGTGCCATCAAGTGATTTACTATAGACAAATCACCATTACCCCATTCATGCTACAGATTTTACTGGGTTCTGTTCCTATTAATTTCTATTATGTCCAACTCTATTTTCAGGATATAATGCATTCATGATTAACTATATTTTATGGAATTATCCCAAATCCCTGGGTTGATATAACACCAAACTATGAATATCATTTAAGTGGCTAGTTTGGAGTTCAGTGTGCTGGGTGAGATTAGTTGAAGGGCTTATCCACATGTCCTTCTTCCTGACGTGAGGATGGTTCACTATTCTCAAGGTCAGGACAAAGATGTCATGCTCAACTTGCCCCAATCTACTGTGAAAGCAGCCTCTGCACATATTTTCTTCAACTACATGAAAATTAGTCTTTTCCCCTTGTGCCTGCATGAGAGATATTATGCAGACTGCCTGCTGCTCTTTATTTTCTTTTTCAGGAAAATCCCTCCAGTTACTTACTGTGCATTCCTTCTGATCAGTGGTTGCTATCCCCCACAGAGGTTTCACTCAGGGATGCTTGAATAACCACTGAAACTGGTAGTATTTTTTTCTTCTAACCCTAGTGACAAGAATAATAATTTAACTCTTTGTCTTCTTTTTATTTCCCATCTGGTAGACATACAAAGGAGGAAGTTGTCAAGTATTATAGAGAGTAAGATGACTTTAATGAAGATGTGCAGGAACTGTTACATAGACAAAATGGGATGAAGCATTTTTAAAGTCCAGAATGATGAGATAACATTCAGAAGTGGCTAAGGAAGACACCTCTCTAATTGACTGAACTATTAGAAAGAAGAGAAGTATAGAACAATCAGATTTGTGATATTGTATTATTACAGCCAGTCTTAATAACAATATAGTTTTAGCCTACTTATGGAGTTGATTTCTGTTGTGGTCTGTCTAATAGGTTTGACAAGTATGAGAATGGAGATTCATACAAATGGTCCATCAAATGGAAAACCACATGACCTCAAAGACATGGGATAAAGGGAAATCCACCAACCAAAGGGCATTTTATCATTTGGCCAGCATCATTAGCAAAGCTGAAGAATGGATTGAAATCTGAACAGCAATTTTTTAAACACTTTTTCATTTCCAGTAGATTTCTGCATGGGACATGACGGTCCCATATTGAAGAGTCCTAAGCATTAGTTTGTTTGCAGTATGAGTTAGCCACTGAAACTGCTTCAACTAGCAGGACAAGCCATTAATCAAAAGTCCTATAACAGTTAAATCATAGAGTGATCACCTGGCTGATGTAAAGCACTCTTGTGAGTCGCACAAGTAGGCAAGCAGCACAGACTTTCAGTCTGGCTGAGAAAAATGTTGCCACAATGAAAATGCTAAATGTGTGGTTTCCATTTCCTTACAGGCAATGCTACAATTCAAAATGCCCTTTCAGGTTATCAGTTTATAAGTCCAGAAATATGTGGCTGTTTATTACACGGGCTGCAGCCTTTTCTAAATTAGGAACTTCTACTGCAATAGGAGTGTATATAATATTTTCCTAGCACACACATTATCATTCTTCCATTTTACACCACATTATGAACAAACATCAGTCTGGAAAAAATATTTGTGAGGGAACTGAAACTGTCCATTTCCAAATCTTACTTTAGAAACAAATCTCTAAGTAATCACGATAAGCCAATTTTCTTTTTAGCTCTCCTTTGTCAGAGAAGTAATGATCTGCTTTACTGGGTTTGGAAGGATTAATGTAATGTATTCATGCACTGTGAATCCTTGCAGTGCATTGACATGGAGTCGAAGCCAAACTTAACTATTCTGGTTTGGTTACAATGTGGGCCTATCTAGCTGCAGTATTACTCTTACATAGCAAAGAAGAAAGTAATAAAGGACATGGGAGATGGTCACAGAAGTGATACTTTGTGGCTTTTATGTGCCTTTCTTTTTTCTTTTTTTAAGCTGTGCACAGTCTGTGATACTCTGAATCTTAGAATAAAATAAGTCTGCTTTACTTTCCAAGGGTGAAATGCGTCTTGGATTTTCATGCAGAGAAAGCTCATGGTCCTATGTGCAGGTTGGAGGCAAGCCATGTATGCAAAGGGCAGGCTTTGTTCACGACTTCTGTGTAATATGGGAATGGGAGAAAAACTGTTAATTAGAAACTAATTAATTATTTCTAACTTTATTTGACATTGCAAGTATTTCTAACTTTATTTGACATTGCAATAAACATGCAAGAGGTCATCAGAACTAGAAGTTTCCTTCTCTCTCAATAGATATTAGATTTTTATGATTTAGCACGAGATGCAAAATCTCCCAATGTCTGAAAACTGCTTTCTACTTCCCATTTCATGTTGACCCTGGGAGAACTACAATTATTTCAGATAGAGATGATTTCCAAATAGGACGGAAATGTCTAAGTAAACAACTATGATAAGGCAGAAGATACCAGTTAGTTTCGGGATTTGAAATAGTGGTTATCATACTCCAGTGACTTTGGAGATAGTCCTGTTTGCATGGGAGCTGACATTTACACTGATTAGACACTAATGGCAATCCAAGGATGATATCCTAAAAAGCCTTACTTTACTCCCTACAAACCTTTTATAGTGTCATACTTTATTCCAGGCATTTTAAGCTCTCATAGTTACATGTCATGTCCAAGTCAGTAAAGATGAAATGGATTTGTACAATATCTGCCAGGTATTTCTTACTTTGGGTGACTTCCTTTCCTTCTCCTTGCTAAGGCCTTTCTTTCTGAAATGAGAGTGAAATTAACAAGATAGAGCCGCAATGTCTAAATGGTTAAGTGAAAGTTTGAATGAGCACAAGGAACAGGAGAAAGGCTACACGGGAAATGTGCAGATACAACTACTAATTTAAAAAATCCTGCTTCCCAGCCAAAAACAAAACAAAACAAACATATCACCACCCTGTTTAATTTACTTTTCAACAAACATATTTTCTAGTATTGTAATGTATAGGTAGAGATGTGGTATATTTTAATTAGGGAAGAAATCTTATAAGAGGAGATGTGCCAGCTTGGGAAGGGTGGAGAGGGAAATCAAACAGCTGGCTATGACACCTGTTTGGGCTATTCCAGTCAAATGCCTCTGACACCCTGCAGAAACAGCTAAAATTGATCAGAGTTGAGAGAAGACGGGAAGAAATAATTCACATGCAATCTTTCAGTGCCACCACCATGCTTTTGTGGACTATGGACTTGTACATCAATACCGGAGGTGCAATGAGGAAATTTATTCATTAAAATGCTTACATGATGATCTATGTTATATAGAATAATCCTATGTGGTTCACTGCAAGATCAGTAAAAAAGAAAAGAAAAAACAGCCATACTACACAACATTAATAGAGAAAACATACCTCCAAGATTCTACCAGATTAAAACATTTAAGAGTTCTGGAACATGCCCACACTATCACACTTTCATGGGTAGATAACTTCAGAGGGAGGCAGTTCCTCAAATAAGCTGGCCCTCTGCTGTTTAGACTTTAAAGGTGATAACTACCACCTTGAATTCGACCTGGAAAGAACCTGGGAGCTAGTGTAGCTTGTACAGCAGCAGTGTAATATGGACAAACCACAGGACAGCCAGACTTGTGAGGCTATTGCGCTCTAGACTAGGTGTAACTTCTGGATGGTCCATGGGTGGAGTGCATTGTAGTAATCCAGGAAGAATATGTAGGAAGAGACCAGGGTATGACTGTAAGGCCTTCCAGTCCAGGATAGGCACAATAGGGATGCCAGATGAATTTGTCTAAACATTCTCCTAGCCATGGCTACCATCTATCTCGGGAGCAGGAGCTGTACCCCTAAATTGTGTATATGGGAGAGCTATCCCATTAAAAGTCAAAGACAGCATCCAGCAAAGCCAAAAACACAAAGCCACTCCATCTTGCCAAGACTGAAAGAGAGCTGGTTCATCCTCATCCCTCCCTCATAGCCTCCAGCATTTCCTGACAAGCCAGGTGTGGAGATGTATGGGTGAATATCTTCAGCATACTATTGATACTGCACCTCATGCTGCTGAACTCTGTCCAGCATTTTCATGCAGGTGTTAAAGAAGAGTAGGGAAAGACCTGAGGCACTCTTCAAACAAAGACCTCTCTCCCATAATAGAGACTGGAACCAGCCATGAAGAAAAGAAGTCCTTTCCATTCCCTCACTCGCAACTCGCAACATGGTAAATGCTATTGAAAGCCCCGGCAGATCAAAGAAGGGTAGGATGAATGCACAATGCACATCCCCATCCATCCACAGTTCTCCTCATGTTGCTTCAGTACTGTAATCCAGTCTGAAATCTGACTGAGAAGAGATCAGATAATCTGCCTCTTGGTGGTTGGTGATGGTGGGTAGACCTCCAGGCTTGTTGATTATGTAGCTTTGTCTCCCACAATCTGAGTGAGGGTTGGGTTGGGGGTTGGGTGGAAAGAGGGTTTGGTGGAAGAGTATTGATTTATTACACTTTGTATCCATTCATACGAAGTGCATGTGTGATCTGCTATACTCTTTCCAACAGCCCTGGAGAGACTGATATACTTGGCTATGCTGGAGTCACAGCCAAGGGTGGGAGCCTGAAGGTCCTAGATCCGTATGATTCCATCTAACAGCCTTTGAAAACCACCTATGTCCCCATAATTATTTATCAATATGAAGGATTTCTATCCTGCCCATTTAACTAATTTTCTGATTTGCTGCTGAGGAAAAGTTAATGCTTGATAAGACAAAGCAAGTGTGACTCCTCCTATCTTGCAGTGGGATTTCATGAGTTCATGACAAAGATACTGCAGTAAACCCAGATGTTTACTTTGCCCCATGTTTATATCAACAATTTCACATAAAAAGCTAGAGGCTCCTTCATGTACTCTTCCTCCAATATCTGTCATCATCTGTTAGTAATGTTTCTCTGGATTCTGCGTAGGAGAAACAGGCCAGACTTTATACAAAATTGTCTTTAGTGGAAGACTTGATTATATAGATTGGGGGATTCATCTGAATCTTGGATTTCAAGCAGTTGAAGTTGCTAACCAATTCTCTTAGTTCAGGAAACAAGAACTAACATGAGAATCTTTTACCTTCAATTGACAAAACTTGCTTCTGATTAAGTAAAATGTGTGCTATGCATCTTATGACATTGCACTGAAATTCTTTTTCCTGCTATTGTTTTCCAGTCAGGATGAATCCAAGGCAGAAATTATTACAGCTGGATCATCAGCTCAACTCATCACAGAAATAATAACCTCTGGGATCATGTGGATTAGACAATGGCAGGATCATTTCAGTGATTATCAAACTATTTACATGGAGATAACCTGATAGAGCAAACCTATCCTGACCCTGGAAGAAAGGAGGGCTGGGATTGTACTAGTAATTAGAGAGAGAAAATATTTGCCCTACTTCCTTATCATTCCTGATCTTGAAGGTGTGACTACATGAACATTTAATTAGGACAAATAAAAAAACATCATAATTCAAGAGAGATACATTGGCATGTGCCTCTGCAAATAGCTGGCGGGTTTCATAGCTCATCTCAAGATAAACAAAGTCACATGGGAACTCATATAAGGTAAAGGGGGCTCAGCTACAGGTGATACTGTTTTCAATATTCTTTCCTCATCCCTCAATGGTTCATAACGATCTTAAGCGCATGAAGAAAGCAATACTCTTTTTTTGCCTGCACAAATAAACTGTGATCTTAATGAAGTTTGGGGTGATTCCTTTCTGCGGGCAGCTGACCAATAATCTGTCCCACTTTATTCTCAAAGCCCTCTAATCTTCCAGAATTTTTTTGTGGGGAGATGCAACTGATTAGAGCAGAGAAAGTACATAAAATTTTATTTGTGTTGAATTGTCTTAGAACATGTTTGTTTAATAAAGTTTCTTTAATAATTAATATACAGGTGGTAAGGTTTTGCAATCAATGGTAAGTCTGATTCAATGACAATTTTTCCTATTTCTGTATAAGATTACAAATAAACTATTAAGTTCCTAAGCAGCCACCCTCAAATTAATAACAATCTGTTGGCAGCATGCATTTGGGTACTATTTTAGGATAGATTTAGAATTAAAATCATGAAAAAGTGGACTGTTGGGAAACAAAATTACAACCTGTATCAGATTAGTGGAGATCCTGAAAAACTGTATCTTGGATTAAGTTTGTTTCTGTGAGGTTCAAGGGTTTTAACTAATACAACACGGTGGCTGCTTAACTTAATGGTTTATTTGTAACCTTTATACAGAAATAAGAAATATCAACTTTCTAGTATTCTCCTAAGCATGTTTACTTAGAATAATCTTTCCTAAACTGATGCCCTCCAAATGTCCTGGGGACACGTCTATAGAAAGCAGCATGGGATGGAGCAGATGAGATTGTAGCTACGAAGCAAACTTGTGGAGAGTTGGGAGGACAGGTAAATGTGAGCTTGGATGGGGAGACCCAGACTGACTATAGAGCAGTCACTCTCTCTCTCTCAGCTCAACTTATCTAACAGCTGCTGTTGTAAGAGTAAGATTAGGAAAACCTTCCCCTGCCTGTTTGAGCTCTCTGAGGCAAAGGAGGATACAAATGCAATAAATGAATCTGGAGCAGTGCCATAATCTAAGACAATTGGAGAGAGGTTGGCACAAAATGACAGGAGGGACAATTGCAGGGGAAAGCTGGCTACATTTGGGGAAAATAAGGCAGAGCAGGAACTGGCATTCTTTGCTTTAAGAACAGTGTTACCATTTGTGTATATCCACCCGTATTCTATTATCTTTACTGTTTTCCCCCTTGCTATATTCTCTATATCTTTTAAAATCTGTACCTGTACCAGTAGAAATGTGGTGTTACGTACCCTCTTTCCCTCTACTGGAGGTGAAAAAAAGAAAATTGCGTCAAAAACTCAGTCAGCTTTCATTTCCTTATTGAGGAGGAATTTGTGAAGTTTACAATAGAGGATTCAAGGGGGAAAGGGTAATAATCTTTAGGCACATTTGAAAAATCCCACATTGAAATAAGCTCCTTATTAAACCTGGCTGTCCTGATTGATGTTAAAGGATAATCAGATCTTAGGTAGAAAGAGAATAGAAAAACATAGCAAGAGCTCCGGGGGATTAGTTTTGAGATTCATTTTGTCAATTATTGTATTCCCATACTGGCTTCTGGCAAATTTAAAAGCAGAACATCTCTGCAACATTCTCTAGGTGATCTGCAGGATTTGGTACTGACAGGCAAGCCAACTCAGACATAACTATTATATTTTTTATCATGATTAGTGGTAGTTACTTTTTTATCCTCCATGAACCCCCCTTTAAAACATTCCAAATTGGTGATCACCACTGCATCTTACAAATTATATGATTCACCAGTGCACTAGACCAATGATGGTGAAACTCTGATTGCAAAACTCTGATCAAAAATGACATGCCATGTTTTGGGTGACACACCAAAACTGGTCAACTACTAGTTAAAGCACACCCTATTCTCACATGATTTTTGGAGGCTGTTTAGGTTGTGTGAGACTGTGCTATGTTCTTGCATGCCCTCTGGAAGTCACATGATAGAGCTATGCTGTTGTGTAGCCTGCAGCTTCCAAGCTTTGTGCTAAAATGGGGTGTGCTTTTGTGAGATTTTTGAAGGCTGTAAAGGCCCATGCAATAGGATCTTGGGCACCTCAAAACCCTCCAGAATTTGTGCAAAAAGGCTGTGCTCTCGTGTGGCCTCTGGAGCCTCTAAAAGTCATGTGAAAACAGGATATGTCACGGAAGAGCATTCTCCAAAGTTGCTTCAAGAATGAAGGCCTTGTATGACCTGGAGCTGCCTCAGTTAATATTTTTTTAAAATAAATTAATGTGTAAAGAATTGTTTTGTGTGTGTGTGTGTGTGTGTGTGGTGTGTGTATGGTGTGTGTGTGTGAGACAAGCCAGCAGAAGCAAGTTAGTCATTTTCTGAATTTTTGACACACTGAGCCCAAACAATCTGCCATCATTGCACTAGACAGTACAGAAGCCTTTATTTTTGTTTTGAAAATGTCACCATCCAGCTTTATTGCATATGACCCTAGCCCCTAATATTTTAGTTTTGTGTGTGTGTGTGTGTGTGTGTGTTGGAGGAATATTTCTCTTTTTGCATGGTGCATGATTCCATATATCACATTCATGTAATATATTATTGGCATTGTTTTCTACAATAAAAAGTTCAAACCTTTTCTTTTTAGAGGAATACAAGCCTCTCCTTGATCATTTTTGTTTTTCAGCTCTTCATGCACCATGGTTCTTACTTGGTGAGACACGTGTAATCAATGTTTGAATATGCACCTGCATAGGTGACACTGAAGCGGTGTCTGAGAGCAGTGTTTCTTAAACCTGGGTAAATTATGCAAAATTGGATAAATGTGGTTTTTTTTTCCTTTGGACACACAAACCTGTTACCCAATCACAACAGGGACATTTAAATAACTTTCTGATAAGCGGGAAAACAGATTTTCTGATAAGCGGTCTGGAGTAATGAAATAAAAGGTTTGGGAAACACTGCCCTAGAGAATGTTTTGGCTGACCTCTCAGTAAATCTGTTAATCATTTCTACACAGAAACTTGCACTGCATTCCCCAAGGGGAGTCGATGTCAGACTTTGCTCTGCTGCACTTAGGAATTCTGTTTTCCTGATTAATAAGTGGAGAATAATGCCAAGACAAAAAGACTGTGTGTGTGTGTGTGTGTCCACTGAAAGATCAAGACCACCAAACAAGAAAAGTTTCATTATCTCAGACCATTGACTAAGCTGACACTGATGGGTAGCCTTTAAAAAGTGACATCATGCTTATGGTACAGTAGTCCTCAACCTACAATAATTCGTTTAACAGCTATTTGAAAATATGATGGTGCTGAAAAAAATGCCTTAAGACTGCTTCTCACTCTTACGACTATTGCAGTGCCCCTGTGATCAGAATTCGGGTGCTTGGCTATTTACAACAATTGAGGCTGGGGCCATGTGATCACCCTTTATGACTTTCCCAAGTGGCTTTCAACAAGCAAAGTCAAAGCGGGAAGCCATATTTGCTTAAGGGTCATGTGATTTAAAAAAAACAACAACTCTGGCAAAAAGGTCGTAAAATTGGGTGCAACTCACTTAACGACCATATCACTTAGTGATGAAAGTATGGTCTCAGCCGTGGTTGTAAAGTAAGGACTACCTGTAGAACATCTACAATAGTTGCCTCAGACATGTTTCTCTTTGGAGAAGGAATCACTCTTGGAATTAGAGTAGATTATTGGAATTAGGTAAAAACAGACACTACAATTTTAACTGATTTCTCATGTCTAGACTAGAGTCTAATAATTTAAGACAAGTGAAGAAGCCCTTCATTTGCCTGATCCAGAGCAATGCTTTCTGAGATTTTTCAAAATTGTAGTTTTTCCTTTCTCTTATCACACTAGTTTGAAAGAAACTGGCAATGTAGAAAAAAGTATGTTATGGTGTGGAATTAAAAAGAAACCCTATACTGGACACACATTCCAGAAAGCGGCTTTCGAAGAAAATGAAGTCACTAGGAGTCTTGTGTTTTTCTAGGATATGAGAAATGTTTTGTTTGGGGGAAGAAAAAGGCAGAAGGATAGAAGGACAAGTTACCTATCTCACTTATCCATCTTCTTTCACAAGAGCACTTGGATTAAGAGAAACATTAGTTATTGGCAAAGTTTTTAAAATTCAAATGTAATTAAATTGATTTGTAGTTATTGTTTTTTATTTCGATTCATCATTTTAAAAAAAGATCCATTATTTGGATCTTGCTAGGTTGTATTACTTGGGATAATCTTACTCTTACTGATTCCAGCTACTTTCTGGAATCAGTAAGAGTTTCGATATGACTTAATCCAGGGAAGACAGGATTCTGTTGGTTAGATAAATGACTATACAAAATGAGAGTCAGCCTATTCTGGAGGGAGTTTCCATTCTGTTTAAGGAGATCTGCAATTTAGAAATACCCCTAAGATTGGCATTGCTCCTGAGCTGAAATAGGTAGCAGTTTTTGCTTAAGTTCAACAGAGTGCAACAGAGGTTTTGAGAGAATGGCCTTGCTAAAGTTATACATCTTAATTATATTCAAGTATGACAATTATATTATGCTCTGCTTCTGGAAGATGCCTGAGAACTTTAGTTGGTGCAGAATGGAGTAAGCAACTTAGAGACAGTATTGATTAGAATGACAATTAAGCTTTAGTAAATACTTAACATAAATGTGAGTGTTGAGTGTGCTTCTATGATCATGGATTTCCATTTTGTGATTATAAGTATCTTACCTCTTTAATTAGCTCTCAAAATGTAACTATATTCAATTCAAAGCTACCTTTAAACTTTACGTTTTTGGGACGTGAATACTTGTAAAGACTGCACAGATACCATCCTTCCCCAGTTATGTCTTGGGAAAGGGCCCCTGCATCTGAATCTGCCTCGATCTAAGATGTGTGGATAGGCATAAAGATCTGGGACTTGTTGTATCTATAAAAAAGGGTTTTTATGGTCCATTTTTCCTTAAACTCTCAGAGCAGAGAGAGATACGGATATTATATTAGGTTAGGGCTTTGGCCTTCATGTATGAGGTTTTATACAACTTCTAATGTAGCTTGTTTACTTTACTGAAAACAGCACATAGGATATTACTTGTGTAGTGTTTCTTGCAGAGGCACCCACATTAGCAAATTATTTACCTCATGAGATTAGTTGGTTGTATCTCTATATAGTGTTAGGAGGCAGTTCAATTTTTTGTTAGTTGTGCCATCCACTAAGTACTTTACCAAAGACATTAAAGGACATATTGTTCCTTGCTAAATAAAATGCATGGGTTGTCTCATGTCATAATGACAGACCACTTCAGGTTCTTTTATTGCCATCTCTTTTGTTTCCTGGTAAGTAGAATTTGGGTTTCTACTGAAGAACTAAAAAGCAGAACAAAAATACAAATAGATACAAGTGGCCTAAAATAGCCTTCCTTAAATGGGGGCCCACCAGTTATCTTGGAACCTAACTCTTAAAATTTCTAATTAACATAGCTAGTGAGTACTTAGTAACTCTGGGAATTGTAATCATAATGTATCTGGAGGGCGTGAGATTCAAGATTTATCTGTTCAGCTTACATTGATATGGATTCTTTCACTGTCTGCAATCCTTTGTCAATTTAAATATTTTAGTGCAACTAGAGATTGCCAAGTGTATAGGTGCTCTAAATTAGTTGATAAGATCCAAATGCCCTTCATTATGTTTTTTTCCCCTTCCATTCCTGTCTGATTCTCAGAGACTGCCTGGACATGTCCCTGCAGTTTTCTTGGCTAGGTTTTTCTCAAGTGGTTTGCCTTTGCCTCCTTTAAAAAGATCCATCCATCCCCATCTGGCTTTGTGCCCAAGGCAGGATTAGAACTCAGCCTTCCAATTTCTAGTGATGCCTTAACCACTAAACTGGCTCTTGTTCATTATGGCAAATGGACTTTAAGTACATTTTGCTTCTAAGTTTTATCTAAAAGCTGATACAGTAGTTGCTTCATACAAAACAACTAACTACTTCTAAGGGGCAAAATTCAAACTTGGTGTTAAGAAGCTTATAGAGACTCAAATGTGGAAAAACAAGAAACTGGAAGGGCTGGTTTTATACATTTTTTCTGTCTCCACAGCACTGGAGAAACAGACTATCATTTCCATGTTAATGTACAGAACTGCCTGCTTCCTGGATTGCTCTTTGGAATTTGAAGATTATGACATCAGGAATAAAATCAAAGCATCTGGAAAATGCTACCTTGGCTACATACAAACCTCAAATGCTCATTGAAAATGTGAAATGCCTTGAAATAAGTTCCTCATTTCAAATCACATTTAAAAAGTTTAGCTGTTGAGGATGCTTATCTTTCGAACAGGGTGGGTCACTAGAACCTAGCTAGGAAGGTGGGGAGAGGAAGGAGTGGCGTGGGCGTGTGAGTCTGTCTTTGCTTATACATGCAACATGGGGTAACATGAATCAGTTAAAACTACGTTTCATCTGCATGTACGCACAAGCAAGCAAATGAGACCCTGACAATTTCATTATCTCCCTGTTTAAACAGAGTGGCATTTGCAATTATTTTGCCTCTGAATATGGAGGCTTTGGATACTCTTGAGTGCCAAGATGTCTTGCTAGGCTTACCTTCATTCATGCATTTTTCTAATTCCCTTTTAAAGCTTTCAAATTAAATGCTGACCCTTCTGTGATACTGTGTTAGGTATAATAAACTCGGGCAGTGGACTGAACTATTTCATGCAACAGGGGTGAGCAGGAAGAACCACAGTACAAGATGTTCGTTTTTTTAAAAATTCCAACAATTTGTTTTCGCAGGAAAATAAATACTGGACAAAAAAACAATTTCAGGTTGAAAAACTAAAGGATTGAAGGCGTTGGTCCCCACGCTATTCAACCTTTAGGTACCACCCCCGTTCTCCGGATCAATAGGATTTACGTTGGCTCCAACCTTACAAAATGGTAATTACTTGCTGCAGCCAAACCGAATGATCTTTACCGCATCTTTCAGCCGCAAATTCCGCTTATTCCCCTATCGCCCCTTAATCTTCGATAGGTTGTCCCGAGTTAAAGTCGCAGCAGAAATAAACCTTCCCCATCACCGGCGCTGGATTTCGGTCTTTGCTAGGTTTGCTTTTAAATTCTCCCTTAGCATTTCTTTCAGGAAGTGCCCTAAAGCCTTTGACCATCCCGGTGGCCTTTCCCAGCTCCACAGCATCTTTGTTGCAAAAAAAAAATTAAAAAAATGGGAACGCGTCGGAGCAATTCTACTCCCGTTTTCCAAAGCAATGCTTCCCCACAAACGTCCGGGCGCAAAGCCAAACTCGCGCAGCCCGTCGGCCACGGAAATGAGCAAAGGTCCGGGTTGGTTGGGGTACGCTCCAAGGGATAACTCATCTTTCTTCGGGGGAGGGTCATTCATGTCCGCCCGCCCGCTTTCTTGCTTGCTAACATGGTGGAGGTGTGCATAGGAAAAGAGCGAGCACGCGCGCGCTTGCTCCAGCCCAGGCTGCGGTTCCTTTGTGTCTCTCTCTCCAGCAGGAGGACTGCTGTAGCTGTTTCCAGCCTATATAACCAAGAAGGGGGAGGGAAGAAGAGAGGGAAATCCCGATCTCGTTTCTCCTCCCCTCCCTACCGCCGGGAGAGAACTGGCACAAACACTCAATGGACTCCAAGCGCCCACCCTCCCCGCTTCCCCTCTAGCCTGCTTGGTGCAAGGCGCGCACGCGCCCCTCCCACCCCGGGCTGCGGCTTCAAATCCACCCAACCCACATAGACCCAGCGCCTCCTTTTGCCCCGGGCAATTACCTGTCTGGATGCTCCGCCCAGGCCTTGATTGACGGCCTCGATCACGTGGCAGCGGAGGGGGGGGGGCGGGAAAAACTGGGACGACTGGGCGGGCGTTCGCACCTGGAGCTGGAGGGGAGGGAAAGAAAAAAACCGGACGGGGATGCGCTCGGCTGGGGCCACCGCCGCCAGCTTAGTCTCCGTTGCTGTCGCCCTAGTCGCCGCCTCCGCCGCCACACCAGGCCGTGTCCATTTCTGTTTCCCGGTGGTGGGGCCATGGTTGCCGCTGCCCCTGCAGCTGCCGCGGCCATGAGGAAGAGCTTCCTGGTGCCCGAGATCAAGCCTTTGGATCAGTATGATTTCCCTCGGGCGCGGAGCGTTGCCAGCTTGGCCTGGGTGCTCGCCAAAGCCTACGGCGGTGCAGGTATGGCCGGTGGCATGCGGAGAGGGGGGCTGGTATGGTGCTGGCCGATGTCCTCTATTTTCTTCTTCATAGAGAAGGTGGTGAGGGAGCGGGGATTACCTCCCCCGGGACGCTATTGTGACTCGATCTTTCTCTCTCTCTTTCTCTTTGGCAGCTTATTGACTTCGGCTTTTTTTTTTTCATTTGAGCCGCAGTTTCTTTCTCCCTCTGCTTGGCGGCGGCTGGGAGAACGAATTACGCTAGCCTCGCCCTCCTCTCTCCCGGCTTCAGGGATGCACCCACCTGGTCGCATCTGTCCGGGGGTGCGGTGGCAATTGGCTTTGGCAATCTTCCTTCCACCCCCACCGCCCCCATTCCACCCCCTTTTCGGCGTTAACAATGAGCTCAGCTCCTTGCGCCTTCTCAAGCAGATAGTGGTCCGGGTGGGGCTGGCAGAGCCCGCAGTTGGGGTCGCCTTGCGCCGAGGAGGGTTACTTCCTATGTTTTCTTCTCACCAAACAGGTGTTTCCTTTTCCAAGATCGACAGGAGGAGAGGTCTGGGAGATGGGTAGCAAGAGGCATGTGAGGGGGACATGGGGGCATTGGGTGGAGGCATTTTGCCATGTCTACCGCAGCTCCTGTCCTACACTGCCCTATGTAAATATCTCCTCCCTCTTCTCTGTCGCTCCTGTGCCTTATACTGTGGCTTTGTGTTGGCTTTTGTTAGAGCCTAATCTTCTGCAGGACTAGCAGGCTGCTAGGTGAGATCAAAGGCTTAGCAACACTTGCTTGGCTGAGCACCCCAAGGACCACGTTTTCCAAGCCTGATGGTATCATGGCTGCCCCACCCTAGTTGACAGATCCTTGAACAGGAAGGCAATATTGGTGTTTACCTTTGTTCGGCAATGGAAAATTCTTTGGGGAAAAGGATGTTACCAGCTTCAGCCCCTCCCCCCCCTTTCTCAGTTCATTAGATTTTATGAGCGAAAAGGATGTAATGAATGCTTGATCCTTTGCTAGTGCCTTGGCGGGGTGTCTAAACAAGTGCAACGGAAAGGCCACTGCCTCTTACCATGGTCCTGTTTGGTCCTCTGGCAGTGCCAGGCGGCAGACTTTGCACCCAGGCAACCCCTTGGGCTCTAGCTGTGGTTCCCTTTGTCTCTGCTGGGCCTGGAATTAATGTTCTGTGAGGATTTGCAAATTGGCTGTGCACAATGAAGGGAAAAGGAGGGGTAGCGGAAAATCCCTAGTAGGATTAACATCCTTGCTGTTCCTCCAGGAAAATGGGTGTCAGCGGCACTTCTCTTCAGTTCTTGATAACCTAGATTTTGCTTCCCTCTTGTGATGTCATCCTTTCATTCTCTTGATTGCCCGAAACAAAAAACAAAAACCCACCACCCCAAAGAGGTGAGTCCATGGACATTGGATTCCAACCCATCAATCTCTCCTGAAAACCCATTTCATAGCTCTCACAGTGTGATTGCAGAAAGTGGGCTCATTTGAACCATAAATGGCATGTGAAGTACTAATTTTGAGGGATTGTCAAACTTATGTATAAAAAATATGAGGTGCTGCCTGTCGCCAGTGAATCTCCAATCAGGATATTGGCAGTGGACAGACCTTCCTCCCGATGTCTGTGTGTATGTATTTGTGTTTCTGTGTATGTGAATGAGGGGCATTCCTCTGAGGCTGTTAACCTAGAAGTAGCATAATAGGGTTTGATTCCTGCTGGGATTCAGGCCAGCCTGGGAGCAGGAAAATGGCTTGTGAGTCAATTAATAATTTTTCTCCTCTTGGTCCAGGGCTTTTGTGCCCAGAAGCTCTTCTCTCCTCAACTCCTGGAACCATGACCTCCTCTGAGTGAGATGCAACAACTATTCCATGGAGCAAGGAGAAGGAAAGAGTAGAGTAATTGTAACACTTTTTGAAATTCCATGTCTGTGTGTCTCTGAATATCCTCACAAGGGTGGAATTGGGAGACCAGTTTTCATCTTTGGAATTAGTGTATATATCTGGTCAAACCCAAGTGAAACAGGTTTCCCTTGTCCCTACCCTTCCTTGTCATCTTGATGACACACCAACAGCACACTCTGATGGAAGTGAGACTTGTCCTTTGCCTTGGACTGAGGCCAGAATAATCAGGCTTGCTAAGCCAGTGCTGGGTTCAGAGTTCAGTGGAAAGTGGAGAATGTGTTTCCTGGGATTGGCAGAAACATAAAGCACTGTCCAGTCTGGAAGTCAAATCCTTCGGGGTGCAACTGCTCCTTGTCCCATAACCCCAAAATAAACATGGCACAGTTACCAGCTGTTCCAGAAATTGGCTGCTGGTGAGAGTTATCAATAGTTCAAAGCAGGTTATTTGTGGGATTCACACAACTGAAGGTGCAGTAAAACAAAATAAAATTTAACATCCTTTTTTAACGTATTAGCAAGTGATTTCATCAGATACTTTATAGTCTAACCTAATGCATGTTACATCATCAGAAATATTTTTGCCTGCACTTTTTCTCATCTATATGTAAAAGTAATCTGGAATGATTATACTGATGATTCAAGAAATGGGCCCAGATTCTCCTTGGGAATGTCTCCATCACTGGCACAATCTCTGGATACAAATGTAATCATTCCTATCGGTTAGACCTTCTTGATTTACCCATTCTGTGCCTGATGCTTTCCCTGTGAACTATCTATCTATCTCCTGACAGGTTTGCTGCTGAGACTGCTGTTGTATAAATGAGAAAGTTGGCTATGATTATGTAAATTAAGGTAGCCTGCTGAGATTAATTTTTTGGACAAGTGTCGGCCCTTGTATGTTAGATCACAACTTGGAACTTTCTATACCTTTGAAGAATTTTGGCAAGCGGTGGGCAGGGATGGGAGAAGACATGGGTGGAAGTGACTGGATCAAAAATGACCAGCAGAAATTGACCCAAAATTTCAATTGTTTGTCTGGCTGACTAATTGGACAGGGTTGAGTTTTGCGACTCTGTACCACAATTTTGGTATTGTCATGCTCTGAATAAAACAGGCTGAACTTTAATCCAGTCCAATGTGACAAATATATTCTTCACTGGACCAAGCTATTTCTTGATAATATGGGAATATAAAATGCTATTATGGTTTAATTTGCTGACTTGAGAAACGGAATGCAAAGAGAAAAATAAACTCCACCTAGCTTTTATCCAGTCCATCTCATGAGTACAGTCCATCCAGTCCATGAGTATAGATCCAACTTACTTGTATGCTGTAACTGTATGCCTTGGGCTGCCATATAGATTCTCATCAGCATCAAAAGGCATGTGGAGATGGTCTAAACCAGGAGTGTCAAACTTGATTTTATTGAGGGCTGCATCAGGGTTGGGTTTGACCATGGGGGTGG
>JANHFL010007445.1:223662-248359 GCA_032468155.1 Oxyrhabdium leporinum
GGGGTGGGTGGCCAGGGTGGGTGGCCATTTCAGCATCACTTGAGTTGGAGGTGCCTGTGGTGGCCCAAGTGCTCTGCCAGAGAAAACGGAGCTGCATTTTTGCTGGCAGAGGCACCACAGGCCGGTCCTTCACTATTCCCAGAGCAGCCAATAGGCCAGGCTGCATAGGCTGGATTCAGCCTGTGGACCTTGAGTTTGACACCCCTGGTCTAAACTAATATGTCGTCCTCTAAATATGCTGGGACCGCAATCCCTAAATTTCTCAGCTATCGTGGTATTGAATTGTCTCCACTTCAGCGCTTATTAGGTCAGAATCACTTGCCATGCAAACTTTATGATACCAGCTCCCAGATTTTAAGTAACAATTTAGTCTTTATTGCTCACAATTTACATATTATATTTTACTTTATGAAACCCTTAAAATGTTCATTGGAATTCCTTAGAAGTTTTCAATGGAGCCTGCTTGCTAAATAGTAATATTCATTCAGTCTTGAAAAATGATGTTAATTCTGTTTTCTTCTTCATGCTTAGAGGTTTTGTTAGTAAATGTTTATTTTGAGTATTTGAATGGTAGAAACTAAACTAATATTCTGAGGTTGGTGTCTTTTTTTGCTAAATATAGCAACAACTGCTGCCTTTTTCTTGTCTGCTGTATATTTTAAAGATTTCTCCAAAAAGACTGTTAGTGGCTTTGTTTGTTCCTTGATTCTCTAACGTTTGGGAGTATAGTTGGTTAGGAGCTAGGTTCTTTTAACCATATGCCCACCTTTCCTACATGGTTGTTTGATCAATTTATTGGACATCTGAGATTTATTATGAGGAAACTGCACTGAGAAAATCCATACTGAAAAGCTATTGCTCTTATTCCCTTTTGACACTATATGGTTCCTCTTGCGGAATATTCTCACATCGAATCAAGTCCTTGAGCATTCTTTTGGTGAATTTGCCTTGTTATGTCAAGAATGGACATTATGCATTGAATTCTCAGGAAAGTGCTTGCCATGGTAGTTTGATTGAACGCTTGCCTTGTCTCTTCTTGGTATTTTTCCAAACTCTTCCTTGTCTTTTTTACTAGGCCATGGATGCTTGGAGCTTATATCCTCTATTATTATTATTGTTGGTATTATTGTTGTTGTTGTTGTTGTCGTCGTCGTCTTAATTATATTCTCAGGAAGGATCCCATGAGACACTTTTGGAGGCATTGAACCTCTCCCACCAAAGTTGGTCATTGTTTTCTATCAGATGGGATACCAGGTCTCTTTTAGACCAGGGGTCTCTAATCTTGGCAACTTTAAGACTTGTGGACTTCAACTCTCAGAATTCCTCAGCCAGGATGCATATCACCCCTTAATTATTATAATAATGACTGCATGGCTGATGTACTAATGATTCCTGCAGCAGTTTTGAGAAGCCTGCTGACTTGCACTGTGATTTGGAGGTCTTTAGGGGGTTGCATTTGTCATCCTGGCTTCAGAAGCTGAACGATATTTTATTAGCCTAAAAACTACTTGGCTTAAAATTGAGATTGTGGGCACACACACACACACACAAACACACATATTGGCATAGATATATCTTTTCACAAAATCTTTTTACAGCTTTTTGATTGTAGTACCTGCCTTTAGGTTCATTCTCCCTCACAGGCTTTCCTTTCTTATTGCCTCCCTTGCCTCCTGCTGACTTAACTGTATATTGGACTTGGATGGCTGAATTTTCTGTGTAAGCACTTTCTCTTTGGTCTGCAGATTGGAAAGTCCAGAGATGGTTGGTAGGAAAAAAAAGTCCTGATCTGTTCTTAGCTAGCGATAAAAGTATTGCTTATTCTCTTGCTTTTGCAAAATAGATTAGTTTGTTTTCTTCATAGTGACTGAAAGATTTCAGAGTTTTCTTTCAAAAAAAGTGGTCCACACCACTTTTATGTCAAATTGCTTAGTGTGGAACTGGCAGGGGGCATAATAATGCTTTTGCAATATGATAACCATCATACTATGAATAAAGGAAACCTTGGAACAGAATAGAAAATACTCCTTGATAACCAATTAAAGTAGAAAATTATTATTGTAAAATGAAACAAGGGCTTCTAAGGTTATATAAAAATTTCAAATTCAAGTTGTTCAGGCTTTACAGGAGTTGTTCTAGCTTTGGAAAAGTGTTCTGATGTCAACACTATTTTACACTCAAATTAGTGCTTGAAAATGTTTGGTATACTTTCCAACTTCAGTGGTTTTAAAAATGAAATAAGATGGATCTAGGAATGATGAAGATTTTAGTGGCCATTTGGCATCACGGCTGCATGATAGCTCTGTGCATATAATGATGATTACTGGGATACATAAATAGGATGTTGTTGCCCTCTCCTCCTGCTGCTAGGCATATGGTTATTTATTGTGCAGAAATAAAGCTCTGCATAGACCTTTAATCTCATTCGGCAAAACTCTGCCTTATGGAACAGGGTATGTATGACCAACCAGATCTCTGTAGCGTGGATACTGTCTTACACCTGGCACATCTCTGGGGTCCATCAAACTTGTCTTTATAGACTTCTGCTTGCCTCCCATCTTTGACTGTAGCCCTAAATGGTGACCTTAGCATTCCAAGGGGGGGGGAGTAGGTAACTTTGGCTAAATTGCTTGTTTTTCTCTGTAATCTGGCTGCTTTGCTAAAATTCCCACATGTGATTTTATAAAACAGCTTCCTGGTTTGAATTAAATTCCTGTGCCTTGGGAATAAAGTTCAATATATTTGTGGCCCAGTTTAGGATATTTGATCTCATCTATCTGTCTCTCGGCAGGCCTGGGATCTTAATATAAAAACCGTCTATGAAACTGACCTTCTGCTCTCAATAGGAGTAACTCTGATTCTCAGATGCCTTGGGGGCAAAGGCTGTTTGCTATTTTAAATATTGTAGCTTCTTCCTGTTCTTCTACTCCATTGCCCATCAGTCCTTGTATGCCTAGTACAGTTCTTCCCACCCTGATTCACTCACTGCCCTGAAAACTGCCAGAATTCCTGGTCAGTGTGCTGGTTGTGGAGTCTGGGAGATGTAGTCCCAAAAATCTGGAAAACAGTCAAATGGGGGAAAGTTACAGTGTAGCACATCTGGGAAGCATCTGACTAGGGATGGCTGGTTTTTTTAACTTCTGTTCGGAACTTTGGTTTCAATAACCAAGAAACTTTCTTTTCTTGTAATTAAATTGTTCTGGTCATATTTACAAGGACAGTGGGCTCTGACTATAAAAATGAATACATAAATTACCACCAGGGTGTACTAAAACCCAGCAACATCTCCCACCCCGTCCAAATATTCTGATAACACGTTCTAGGCTACATCCTCACTCACTCTGCTATAACTTAGTTTTTTACTTGCAGGCATGCCTGCCTCTGTGCGTGCATATATGTATACAAGAATGTGTATATATCGTATGTATGTAATAGCTGGCGTTATTTCCTCCTGAAGATAGTAGTTGAATAGAAGGTCTTAAGGGAGACTTAGACAAGGTAGAACACTCTTTGCTGCGTACGATGAAATTTTGCAACCCAGTCTAGTAGCCTTATCCAAGTGATAGTAAAGGAAAGGACAGCCCAAAGTCTACCTGCAGTTCTGTGTGTGCAAAATGAGCGGCAGTTGAAGTTGTAGAAGCCCCTTGTGCGCTTTCCTGCTTACTAGCAGGCTAATCACTGTTTTTCTGCTGTTAATGGCTGTAATGAGAAACTAGCCATCTCCAGAAGGAATTTTCTAATTTCTCTGAGTGTTCCTACCCAAGATTGATGGTTTTCTGTTGCCAGTGGCAACCTCAGGGCTGAAAAGGTTTCCCATCTCCTGTTGTTGCAGTGAAATTGTATGTGTTTGGAGGGGAGGAGCATTTACCGTAACTCTTTGCCCTTGTGGTGTCCATATTAGAACAAAGTCCCCTTTTCCCCTTGCCATGGTCCCATCGGCTATGCAGGTCTACATCTCATGATGAAAGTCATAGCGAGTGGCACCCGAGTGCTTGGATCATGACCACATGGCCATAGAGGCGCTGCCTGGCTGGAATTTGGAGGGTCGATCATATGTTCATTTTTTTCAGTGTTGCTATAACTTTTGAGTTTTGTTGAACAAATGGACATAAGCTGAGGACTACTTGTACTGAAGAGATCAATGTAAAGTAGAAAAGTTGTTTTCTGCCTTCTATTTGGACGTCTGCAAAGTCAGGACTTGTTAAGCAAGCCATAGTGGGCTTGGCTCTCACACTAAAACAAAATGGTAGGATTTATAATCAGCTGAGCAAAAAGGAAACTGACTGATATTTGTCTGTGAGCCAGGCCATTGGGCATGCCTACCGTGCTGTGATATACGTGGCATTATGACTAATCTTCCACTGGTTCACTGTCAGGGCAAAGGTAATTCTAAGAAACATTTGCTTTGGAACTTAGCCATTTAGAAATGGTCTTAATTCCCAGTCTTTGCTGTTTGTGCCACACCTTCTGAATCAGCTAAATGGCCAATTGGAAAATTGTCGCCTTATGGCAATCTGGAATCCAACTTGAATGATAATGGGTTGTACAGAAACTGAAACCTACTCAATAAATTGGGTACCTGCTCTATCAATGGCAGCTGTACTTCCAAGTTCCAGGATGTGAATCACATTAGGACTCCCTGGCTTGAAGGAAATGGGTGTCTTTGTGTTAGTGCAACCTCAAGCGGGGCTTGGTTTATGAGTTTAAGACTTTGGCAGCAGTATCCTAAAAGCTTTCTTGTTGGACATGCCTAAATAAATAGCCTTTCTTACTGAAAGGTTTGTGAATTTCAGATGCAGAGAGGATAGTTTTCTTAAGTGAGAAATCTACTTGGCCAGATTTAAGCTTCACAAGATTTTCACAAAACTTGTCCTGGGAAATGATTGACCCATGAGGTGAAACAGTGGATGTGTAATCAGTTATCTGTAAGCTTAATTTTTGCCCTATGGGAGGCTTTGTCTGATAAAGTTCTTAGTATGGAAAGTGTCCTGTGGCCTTTCTCATGCTGTATCAAAGCATTACTTCCTTTACCTGTATATTTCAATGTGAGATTCCCTCCTAAACTGAAGCTGGACTCAAGAAAATATAGGAACAGCTCTGTTGATTAACTGAAGTATATTTGATGGGGAATTTATGCCTTTTGCCCCAAGCAAGCTCTTCCTAATATTGGATGCCCTGCAGCCGTGGAGGTGGTGCAGTGGGCTCCTAGCTAGGGTAAGTCTGCTCCATCAGCTAGAAGGAGCTGGGCTTTTAGCCAAGTTTGCAGTGGTGTCTGTGATCAGGTGATGCTGAATCAGCTGGTGAAGCTGTTCCACCTGTTCTCCTTCCCTGCTCTCTTAACGCAGGGATGTCCCGTCCCTCCCAGCCAGCTTACTGGCAGGAGCTGACACGTAGATCCTGATCTCGAGTCTCGTGGCCTCTTGAGGAAGTAGCCAATAGAGCATGTGAATGACAGCTCTAGCAGTTTTTTGTTTTTTTTTCAGAGTAATAAATTATGATTTGCTTTCTGATACTCAGTCAAGAGTATCAGAGACTCTGGGGAATGAAATTTCACTATTCCCAGAAGAACAAAAAGAACCCATGAGCCTGATCTACTTTCTCGCTTATTTGCAAACACACACCTTTTGCAAACTAAACAGGTGAAACTAAAGGTGAAATTTGAAGTTCTGACTCTTTCTTCACTTGTACTTAGAAACTGGATATAGTATTCCTAAATACTTTTCTTTCATTGTAGCTATAGCTCTGTAATCTTTCTTCATCTAAGGTGGCTACATGGGACAATTGCTAAACATCTTACCAGGTATATAATCAGAAGTTGCAGGTGATACTACAACAGTGGTTGTTTCTAACTATATTATTTGATGGGATGTGTTTGTGTGTCAACCTCATTTGTGTGAGACTGGTTTTTTGAGCTCAGTTTTTTCTTCACTCATCCCATTTAATATTGATCATATAGTCCTAAGAGTAGATTCCTAAGTAATTAATTATCTGGCCATTCTCTTCTTTGCTGCTCTATTTCTGCTCTATTTTCTTCTTGCTATATGGAAATAATTTTAAATAAGAATGATAAGCTCTTGCTGATAGAGCAAGGAAGATGAAGAAGGGGAAACTTCCAGCTCCAAATCTCAGATGTTGCCAAGTCACCTGTATCTAGAAATGTTGGGCTAGCATTCACAGATGTATCTTTGTGTGTGCTAGAAGCCTTGTTGTGCCTGAACAAATGGATATTAATCTTTTCCTTGCCGTATCCATCCCGTAAAATATATTGATTAACAATTTCTTGGTTATCAGTCTAGGAACAGAATGATTTATTCTTTTCCCTGACACTCTGAGAACTGCAAGGTTCATCCCTCTTAATAAGGGAGTTGGGAAAAGCAGTACTTTTCCTTCTTTCTATGTTGCTGTTGATCTCTTTATGATTTTATAATGGAGAAAGAAGTTTTGTGATGTGAGGCAAGTTCTCCTTATTAGTGGGTAGGAACCCAACCTTGTCTTTTTCTATCAACATCTGATGTACTCCTGGACATAGTAAAGTCAGGAGTGTCAAACTCAACTTCATTGAGGGCCACACCAGGGTTGTGTTTGACCTCAGGTTGCTGGGTGGGCATGGCCAGCTCGATGTTGGGGACTCCTGTGGTGGCCCAACTGCTCTGCCAGAGAAAATGGAGCAGCCCTCCTGAGCTCTGTTTTTGCTGGTAGAGGCACCACAGGCCGGTCTTTGCTGTTTCCAGGGTGGCCTTGTGGGCCAGATCTAAGCATCCTGTGGGCCTTGAGTTTGACATCCCTGGTAAAGGAATAAAAGTACGCCAGGGATGGAATCTAACTACATATCACTGTACTGGTAAGACCACAATAAACTGAAATTGGATTTAAAAAAAACAACAACTCTCACAGTATATTTAAGAATACTGAAAGTGAGCCTAAAAGCATATTTCAAAAATGCACATTGTAAAGTACATGAACACATACATTTGAAAAGTACTGCTATTCACTGAGTAGATGCTTTGGTCTCATTTACAGGCTGAGAGTGCTAGGTGCAGCACGGAGCAAAATTGCAGCTTTCTGTCCAATTCCCATTCACTCCAGGCTCAGAAGAGCAAAGAAACCAACCTCCATTATAAAAAACCTCACTGGGCTTTACAGCTGGGAGGCTACACAATTTCTTCTTCTTCTTCATTCACAGTTAGGCCAGAAAGAGCCTTCTGCAGAACTGTCTTGGTCTAACTATCTGTAACCCAGGAGACAGATCAGTGGAGACAGTGGAAGATAAAGTAGAGGCCTGGAGAACAATATAGCAACACACCTCACAGCTCTTTCTTTTCTCTGATGCCGGTTACTTGTCATTGTATATGAAGCCTAAACTCCAGTGAAGGATGCAATCTATGTTATTTCCCTCCTTTACTCATATAGCAAGCTTCCCTTTGATCCCTTAACGGATGTATAAAGCTATCATTCTCATCTTCCTAACCAGAGGAAAGATGGAAATTACAGCCTAAGATATCTGGAGGCCCTCAGAAGGGGAAAAAAAATTAGTTATGTGGAAGGAAGTTAGATGGAGAGCTGATAATCTGCCCTGGCAACCTGTTGTGTTTTGGAAGGATTTGAACCTGGGTATGCTGTGCCCCGATTGCAGCTCACTGAACTGGAGCTAAAGCTAATGGAGCATTCAAGGCAACTAGACATGGGTGCCACATTTATAGGGAGATACCTTCAGCGTGACCGCTTGATGCTTCTCTCTTACAGAACACATCCCTGCTGAACTGCGTGAGCCCTTTTATACAGACCAATATGAACAGGAGCATATGAAGCCTCCTCTCATCCGCCTGCTGCTGTCTTCTGATGTCTACTGCCGTGCCTGGTGCCAGGCCTTGCCTTCAGGCCCTGACGGCACCCTTTCCCCAAAGGATAATGCTGCCTTGCTGCAACTTTTGGCCCATCGAGGTTTGGTGCCCACCTTTCAAGATAAGCCTGTTAAGGAAGCTGATCTGCATCACAAACCAATCAAGCTGGTAAGTCTGGAGGGAAGGAGGTAGCTATCTCCCAGAAGCAACTTTGATCTGGTACTGCGGGATAGGTGACGGTCTTTCCTTCAAATTGTGCAGTAGGATGAATGAACGAGTGGTTCTCCAAACCTTTACCTGGAGCAGATAGTAGAGATCTGAAGTGCAGTAGTACCAACTCAGAACTGAAGGGTTAATTCTGCTAATTTACTCAGATCACTTGGGTCGTCTAGGGACAGGAGCTCAGAAATCTGGACTAGCTTGCTTTTATTTTGCTTAGTTCTGTCTTTACTCTGTCCACTACATTATCATAGGAAAGAAACTGCACTTTTTACTAAGTAAGTACTTCAAATTTGGAATAGGGTTGGCCTATACAGGTGGGACATAACATCTGGGCGTTTAAGCCTCATCTGTGATATTGATCAGAATGCCTCCCAAATGGAGCTTCTGCCAAAGGAGCCCTAGTTGTGCATGCAGTGGATCTTGGAGCAGATGGTTTTATGTAAGGACCCCTCCCAAAGGCATTCTGGTAGATGTCCTGCAGATGTGTAGAACTACAACTCCCATCAGTTGCAGCCAGTAACTGGAAGACACTAGCTTGAGAAAAGGATGGAGAAGAAAGGTTTTAAATGAAGTGTTCCTCCTCCTATAGGTATGAAACCTCCCAGCGGCATCCTGGATGAGGGTTTTGGTAAAGTCCCTGAGGATGCCAGGCTGGACCCCAAATCACCTTACTGTTCCCCCCCCTCTGCTGAATATCAGGAGTGTCCCATGTGGTGCCTCAGCTTCAGGGTGGGGCCTTTGCATGCTTAGATATCAGCCACCCCATGGGAACCCCTTCCCTCCTCTTTTTCTGAGTGGGAAACATGAAGGTGTGGCTAGAGCCACCCCAAAAGTATTTTTTTTTTCTCCAGGGCTTGAAGTAATTATTAGGGTTGAGGATCTTGCTCCAGCTTCCTGCAGCCACCATATTTCAAAGTCTGATATGCATAAGAGCTAAGATGGATGGATGGAGTTGACAGATGTGTACATCCTCATATAGGAAAGATAAACACCTCTGTTTAATAAGAAAATATATGAGAATTCAGGTTTTGTTTAATGTGGGCAGCATTCTGGTAATTCCCATTATGGCTAGAATGTATAGAGAAAAATACAAGAGGGAATAAATGTCTTTTTACCTCTATTGCTGCCCAAATCAGGAGTGAAGGAAAAGTGACCATCTCCTTTCTATCTTTATAAGACTGGTGGGAATTCTCTCTCTTCCCTTTCCTTTCTAATGATATGTGTGGGCACAAGCCCCAAAGGTGCTTTTCCAAAAGGCAGCTGGATTTTCCTGTTTTGTTTTTTTTTCCTTTGAAAACATTTCACATCTCATCCAAGAAGCTTCTTCAGTTCTTTGTTTTTTAGAAAAGAACCTTTGGGATAACCGTGACCTATGACCTCCATAAATGTGTGGACATAAGGTTTTGGTTTTTTTTACAAAATAAAAGGAAGTATATATGTCGAAGACACCAGCAGTGGAAGGCATCCATAAAAGTTACAAAATGTTCAGGACTTGATTCTGAAAAAGCTGGAAGACTTGTAGATTGCTAAAATTTTCTTCTTCGACCTGACCATTGATGACAAAGTATCACCAAAAGAGTAACTTCTCTCAGGTTTTCGGGTCAATGCTAGGATTGCACCCGGTAAACTTACTAACATCTATGAGAATGGGGATATCTGTTCACCACCTCCACGTACCAACAATTGTAATTCTTCTGGTTGGGTTCAGTATGTGGAAGAGATAATGAGCATCCCATCTGTTGAGATCCTATCAGCAGGTGTCTAATAGGATTGGCTAGCCCTGAGTTGATCTCGCAGATTGATAATTGATTTTGCTTTGGGATTTTTATCAAGATTGGAAACAGGGATGGGAGCCGCAATTAACTGCTCAGGGATACCCTTCTTCTTTTGCTTATCTGTTGTGAGATTTGCTAGCAGTGGATGAAGTTTGAAGAAATTATTGAAGTCTTAATTCTTTGCTTTGGATTTGATTCTGAATTGCTGTGGAAAGCAAAAGCAAGTCAATGCTAATTGTTACTCATTAATGCAGCTGTGTCTTTTTTTCAGGATTATGAGGCTTGTATGCCCTGCAATTCTGGAATCATCTTCAAAGATGGAATGACAAAGCTGTGGATCAACAGCTCTTTGAAGGGAATGACATTGGCTCATTGCCAGCAAATGTATCACAAAAGATGTTGCTTGAGAGTTGAAAATGGTCATTATTCTACTCTCCTGGCCTGTGTGACACAGTTTTCATGCATTTACCCTGTCTTATCATAGTCAGGCCTGTAGAGCTTGGCTTGGGCTAGGTTTTGTGCCTTTTCCTTGCGAGAGAGAGAGAGAGAGACCCAACATTTGGGGGAAAGAAGTAACTGGGGAGCAGCCTTTTACAGTGCATGTTATCTTGTATCCAATCTCTTAAGGTTTGTTAAAAACAGCTTTGCCATGAAGAAAAAGAGAACTTGTTTTCCTTCAGGCTTAAGATGCTCCTTTTCTGCTTTTTTCCTCCTTCCAATTAACTCTTTCCCAGGGTTTATTAATTACCTGGTGAATTTATTTTTTTGCTGCTGAAGTTCTTTTTGCTGTAGTGTTTAACATCTTACGAAAGTCTGAATGTGGCATAAATGTAGTTAGAGATTCAAATGTAACCCTTTCCTTATTTTTGCTTACTGAAGAGGAACCAGCTGCTATTTCAGGGCCAAATAATTTTGCAACAGCCCTCAAAACAATATAAGAAGTTGTTTTTGAACTGTAATTTTTATTGTGATACAAGAGAGATGCTATGAAATTGATTTTTTTTCTCTCCTTTTCTTACCTACTTTGTTCTGGCTCTACTCCCATTTTAGAGTTGTCATTAGCATACAACTCAAAAGTTCAAGTGCCTTTTTTTTGGCTCAGAAAAGATTACAAAGTTCTGGCTTCTAAGATCTAGTTGCTGCCAGGCACCCACTGAATCCACATGCTCTACTGGATTAAAACATAAAACCCAAATGCCTTTCTAAGCCAACCAGAGGCCCCTGAAATCTATAAGCTGGGCAGGAATGAATAATATTCTCTGCTTATTTTCTGAGGAACCAGTAGCCCATTGCATATGGCCCCCAATACTGGAGGAACTGTATAACCCTTATGAATAATAATCATGAATTGCCCCATTTTTCATTAATTTATCAAATCCTCAGCTTGTGTTAGTAAATGGTGTCATCATAAGCAGGAGCCGGGTAGATCCATCCAGTCTTTGACTCGCAATCTTCTCTTGCACATTCTTATAAATGGAAGTTCCCACTATATAAATTGGGTCTTGCTTCTGTTAAAAAGCCCTGGGCAAAAAAAACCGAGTTCAGTTCTACGAGAACTGGGTTTAATCAGTAGGCAAGGAATGTTCTGCTCTCAAACAGTTCAGTTCCAAGACTTAACATCCAACTGGATGTTTTGTGGGCCTTTAATCAACAGAGATCTTCCTTGGTGCCACCCTCTTACTCCTAGTGAATCTGTCTTGATAGGATTTATATTACTTAAATTCCCAGATTCACTGGTTGGGACTGTGGTCTGAAACAGAGATAATAATGAAGAAAATGTACTGGATTTCGTTGTGCAGATCTACGATCCTCAGAGAGAGGAGTTGTATATATGTTGTTTGGAGAAAATATTTACACAATACTCATCTGGCTGGTTTCACATATGTAAAATTTAAACCTCTGTTACATACTGCGGACAAGAAACACATCATCTGCCCTATGATGTCCTTCCTCTGCTTCTTACCCCAGTTCTTTTTCCCCATCAGCCTTTTCTTCCTCACCTTTCCCAACATCTCTTGACTCTTTTCTTGGCATTTTCTCGCTCCCCAAAGAAATTATTGAAGGATTAACACACCCATGTTTTCCATTTCCCTTTTCACTACACAATTTAAATCCATATTCAGTTTGCATAATCAAAATCTACAGATTTTATGGTAACTATAATTGCTAACAATTGCCTTCCTCATTCCCTGCAGAAACACATTTATTCTCCTTCCCAAAAAACTACCCTAACTAACCCAGAGCTCTGGAAGATGATCTCTCTCTCTCTTTCTCCCCCTCCTCTTCCTCCCCCCCCTCTTCCTCCCTCCCTCTCTCTCTCTCTCACACACACACACATACACCCACACACATACACCCACACCCACCCACACATGTGTGTGAGCACTAGTTCAGAGTCCCCCTTGTTAGGGAGAACTTACTCATTTGATCCTTGGTTTGCATACTAGGACTTGGGTTATGGGATAAAGTCACACCAGTTACAAATATAGATTGACTTCAGTCAGGCTCTTTGAACAAAACTGTCTTGAACAAAACTATTCAAAGATGCACACAATCAGGAGAATAAAATAATAAAATGTTTCCCACTTTTAAGACTATCCTGTTTCCTATTTTTTAGAAAGGTTTTCTTGGAAAATTAGATTTGCAGAAGGAAGAATAAAGCCTAGTCTTTCCCTTTATGTAGAAAGCTTTTTTTGGTGAGAAGAATCAAAATATTTGGTATGAGCAAGTAAAGCTTTGTTATCTTATTCTGTTGCTACATTAAGCTAATTATCATGTGAACATGGAGTGAACCAGGACCCTGCTATTTTGTTCTTGTTATCATATTCCAACCATAGAAACTTCTCCGGTAAGTGCTAGATGTAGGCATTGCTGTAGGTATAGATTTGTTTTCTGCCTTTTTTAAAAGTAAGTGCAGTTGAGTCTCTTGCTTTCCTTTTTAAGTCAACATTGAAGGATGACTTAGAAATTACAGTAGCTCAGTTCAAATTTTAATTTAAGTGTACCTATTTTGCACTTTCTGAACCTCTGTGAATTGGAAATGTAATTGTAGTTGATAATTGTCTTGTTTTAAATTCCACGGTAGAATTCAAATTTAAAATTCATGCCCATTTTTTAAAAAAATTACTAACTTGCAGTAATGGGGAACAAATAAACTTTGGAAAACTGAAGCTAAGAGAAATTGAACAAGTAGAAATCACTGTAACCGATTAAATTCCTTGAATAAATGCTTTACTTGGACAAGTTTCCATTTGTTGTTGATTCTATGCTACTAGGTTTACAGGCAGCAAACTTGTCTTGTCTTCTACATTGTGTAGATAGTGTAGTGGATATTTTAATGGCAGGAGCTGTAATATTTGAGAAATATTGAACTTGTTTACTCTAGAGTGGCAGTGAGCAGCAAAATAAAAATCTGGGAATTATCCTACCAATGATTACGAGACTTTCACTTTTTCCATTAGTAAAATGTCTTTGGCAGTTGGGTTATTTGGTTATTATGTTCTCAGTGAGGCTTTGAAGAGTTGTTACTTCTGGATGAGCAGTTCTTGGATCTGATGTTTTGTTGAGCAGTGTTGAGAGGTTTTGTATTCAAGATTCTGGAGGATTGGCAGGTGGCATACCTAATGGTTTTACCCAGGTTTTTTTCTTAACAGTATTAAAATCTTAAAATGCCAACCTAGCTATGGGTAGAGGTGGGATTAAGGTGGAAATTAACTTCTTCAAATTGAACAGAAAGGATTGGGTTGTTGCCATACTTTTGCGAAGGTTTGGTCCTTTGCAATCTGTCCCTGATGTGTTAGTCATATCTGATGTTCCTAAACTGTTCTAATTATTAAACTTCTAAGCATTTTTGAAGTTCCTTATCTCAGAGTTAATTTTTATTTATGGAAAATTCTATTCAGATAGTTTTGGGTGACTTGTTTAAACCATATGACTTTAAGATGAATAATTTGACAAGATTACTTTTCAAGTATATTGGAAGCACCAGGCAGTGTATGGCGAAGATTGGGTTTTCAACCTTCATTGTTGAAAGTACAGTACATTGGAAGAGTGAGATAATCTGGTTTTGGATCTGCTGTATGTTGACACTCTTTTGGTTTCATATTTTTATGGTTGTAAGTAGGGTATTTGGAAAAAGAAATAAGAGTCAGAAATGTGAATTTGTTGTTGAATTAGTCTGAAAATTTAGAACCTATTGAGTGATAAGCATTTGAAGGCTATTCCTGCTCCAGATTTACATTCAATTGAGATACAGAAGATCCGTGTGGTAATGAGAGATTAAGCTTGCTTCTATCTACCCCATCATCGGTACTGGTCAGATAGTTCTTTCTTCTTGTGTTATTTCATATTCTGGAAGATAGTGCCAGATGTCTGTGTATGTGACTGCCATTTGTGGGGTACGGATGCCCTTATGAGTAATGTAGTTTTCTGATTACAGTTTTCTCTCTTTTTTTCCCTGCTTGACTTGTAGGGGGCGCACCTGGCATTAATTGACTCTCTGATGACAGCATTTGCATCGGAAGCCACCAGCTCATTAAGTGTTGCATTGGGCATTGAGCCAGCAGCCGTCTCCTGGGACCAGAAACTGCTACGCTGGATAGATATGGTATTAAATGTTCATTCATTTACATTTTCTCTCTTTTATCTGCATCCAAGGAGCTTATGCATAGGGATATCCCATTTTCTGCACACACTGATCTGTGTGACAGGGGCCAGATAGAACAAATTTAAGATCTTCCTCCTTAGTCCAAGTACACGCTACTGATGACGTGTGAAATACAGTGCTGGGTTAAGTGTTGTTGGATTACTTAGATCAACTTCCCCATCTAATCCTGTTTTAGATTTGTGGGATTAGAATTATTATCCCCCCCCCCTTCCCTCTTTCTTCAGCCCAGCCTGGAAGTTGAAGAAGGCTCAGGTTGTGAAGCTTATAAGAGCAGGGCAAGGAATAGTGTCAGAAGACTGCGCTTCATCTCAAGGGTAGAGGAAAGGAAAAAAGATACAGCTAATCCTCGATTTAAGCCAAAAAATTCTGTTGTTAAGTGAAACATTTGTTAAGTGAGTTTTGCCCCATTTTACGACTTTTCTGGCCACAGTTGTTAAGTGATAAGTTAGTAACCTGGTTGCTAAGTGAACCTAGCTTCCCCATTGACTTTGCTTGTCAGAAGGTCGCAAATGGTGATCACATGAACCTGCGACACAGCAACAGTCGTAAATACTTGATCATGGGATGCTGCAAAGGTTGTAACTAGCCGCAAACGGTTATGTCACAATTTTCAGTGCCGTCGTAACTTTGAACGGTCACTAAACAAACTGCTGCAAGTCGAGGACTGCCTGTACAAAATTACTGTTAGAATATGTCCTCATGAGAAAAATGATGAAAAAAATGTGGATGAACTAAAATCAGGAAAAACCCAAAAGGGCCCATGGTTTAGGACCAGGAAAAGGAGAAAAGGAGATGAGGTGGGAAGGAAGGAAGCCGCATCCGGCCCGACGTTTGTGTTGCATGTTTGCAAATGATTCCTTGTTGCCGCCTTGCAGATAATTCGCAAGATACAACAGACTGCGGAACAGGAATCCTCTCAGCGTTCAGCTCCTGGAACTGATGGCCAGACTCCAGCATCCTGTAGTGGCTCCAAGGTGTGGGTGCTTTGCTGCTTTGGCTGCCCTCCTGAGAGGAGCAGGGGAGGGGTGGTGAGAGTGGCGTTCAGACTCTGGTTTAACTTGGGGGTGGCAGCAATAAGGGGCACTGCTGTGTTCATCATCGAAAGAGCTTTCCCCACACTGGCTTTGTTATGTTTACAAGCTGTCCCTTCACCATTGCCTTAGAGGATAGAGTTTGCTTCCTTCCTTCTTGGGAGGAGGGGTCTCTCTCTCTCTCTCACCCACCCACTTGTAAAGCCAAAGCCACTCTGATTGGGGGTAACTTCCTGTCTTGCCCTATGGGTGGCCCGCTTGACTGCCAGAAAATGCTGACCATTTATTCCCCCCCCCCCAAGCTGTTCAGTGGGGTTGGCTGGCTCTGCTGGACTGAACTATTGAGCTGTGGGAAGTAGATGAGGGGCAATCCTGTTTCCATTCCTGGTGGGCTCAGTGCCCGCGTCCCAGCTCCACAGCCTCTTTGGTTGCCTGTGCTGAATACAGTCGAGTTGTGGTATGTGACCGAGCTGTCTTTTTCTGCATCTCTCTCCACTTCTCCCTCTGGCCTCTCTCCTTCCTCTGCTTCAGTGTCCCACCAGGTGGTACTGGAAACTGGTTCCTGTAAGTGGGTGGCTTTATTTATTATCTCCCTGCTGCCTTGGCTCCTGTGCTGCATGCCAGGGGGACCCAGAGCAAAGGATGCTGGGGGTTTAGGACCTTGGGACAGAGGTCCCTGTGTAGTTCCTTATCTAGAGCTACCCTTGGAGAAGATTTTGGGTGACTTGGTCAGTCTGTTTCGACAGGCACCAATCTCCTAAACTGAGACATGATGGGGGTAGAGGGGATGCGTGTGGTAGGGAGTCAGAGAGTTCCCATAGGAGACTCCAGCTGCTGGGATGCTGGTATATCCCAGCATCCTTTGTTCTCTAACCCTCCTCCTTCCATTCACAGTCTGCACCTGCTTTGGTCTCTCTTAGCTCCCTGTGTCCTCCCTGTGGCCCAGGAGGAACAGGTTGTTCATTGCGTATCATATAGGGTGGATTCATATGTGCCTTCATTTTCTGCCTTGATTACACAGCCTTCTTGAGGTTACAGGCATTTGGGTAGGGAGTTTAATGAACTGATTTCAGAAATCAACAGAAAGCCCACTTGTTATTTATGGGGAGGGGTTAAGAGACAGCCAGAGCAGGGCAGTTCATGCTTGGAGCTGCCAGTAGGAACCGCATGCTAGTTACCTGGCATGTTTTTATCCCTTTTCCCCTTCGTGTTGCCTTCTGCCCCCTCCCCCCACCCTTTGCTTGCTGTCCTGCTGTACTTGGTGCAGCTAAATAAAGCCTTAGAGCAGTCTTTTTCTAAACTTAAGATGTGTGGACTTCAATTCCCAGCTAGCAATTCTGGGGGTTGAAGTCCACACATCTTAAAGTTGCTACGTTTGAAAAACAACAGGGGATAGTCTCCCCAGGTCTATTGAGATCCAGTGTGTTGGTGTTTAGGAGGTGGGGTGATCCAGAAGGCGTAGGGGTTCTCAAGATTTCAAGTGCATGCTGGGAAGCATTCCTCTAGTTCAGGCCTAAGTTAAATACCGGTGACCCCTCCCCACATCAGGGACTCCCTCCCCCAGCCTTGCAAGGCAGCAACCCTTCCCTTCTTTCTCCCTCCTGGTGGGTGCATTGATCAGGCTCTCTCTTTTCTTTGCTATTGCATCCAGCATGCCATCGCTTTTTGTTTGAAGGAGTCGGGGAATAAGCCTCCTGTGGTAATGTATCCATCGGCGTGCTCACCTGCCCGCCCACCTTGCACCACTTTGCCATCCACTTGGGTTGCTGTTCTTGAACTTCTGGCTGTTCCTGCTGCAATGGGTCTGCCCTTTTCCCCCATGCCACCCCCAACCTGCTTGGGTTTCTCAAGAGGCGAGCTGTCCCCTGCACCCTCCTACCATTTTTTTTCAGCTGTTTTTATCTACGGCCAGACCAATCCACAGCTTCCTGTGGTGCCTGCTGATGTTCATGGCCCTTGAGACCATCCAGCTCTCCATGGCTGTTGGCCTTGTGTCCTCGTCGGGACCGAGGACTGTAATGATCTTCAATCTCTTTAGGAACTTAGAAACTTGGGATTTTGGGAATGCATTTTCATTGCCAGTGAGATGCCTTATTACTCTAGACTATTTCTGTATTCTCTCCAGAATTATAAGATACAATCAAATTTTAGGAAAACCACCTACAGGTGTATATATTCATCAGTTTAATCTCTGCATACTCTAGTTCCCACCCCACACGTGCACTATGAACCCTTTTGTCCTTGGTAGCCAGATGAGATGTCTCTAGTTTCTCCCCATCTTATTTCGTGGAGGAGATATCTAGAAAACAGGCTAGAAGGAGGATTTCCATTCTGAAATCCTTGATTCTGCGGGTCATGGAGAGCAGGAGGTTATTCTCCAAAGCTTGCTGAGTTTGGCCAATTCTTAGATGCCACCCAGCAGTTCCTGTTGATCCTCCCTCCAGCTCATTTCAGCAGGAATGGAGGTGTCCCATTTTCTTCTTTTATTTCTCCTCCTCTTTGTGGGCCTGCTCAGTATCTGTGTCTGCCTGTCTGTGTCCCTCCTTCCTTCCCTCCTTCCTTCCCCTCCTTGCCGTGTGCACTCTTGATGTGTGGCCTGCCCTGCTCTGTGTGTGTCTCTGCTGGGAGTGCTGCCTTTCTTGTCTTGTGTGCTGTGTCCTGGGGTTGAGGACAAGCATATACAGAGTGGTAAAGGATAGTTATAATTTTCTAAGTGGGCGGTGATGATGGAGGAACTGACAACTGGATCTTGCACCTTTCCCTTATCTCCAAAGCCGATCTTTCCAGGTGGACTTTGTGGTGTTATAGCTCACCCTGTCCCTCAGCCTAGAGTCACTCTGATGGTTAGACATGCTACCTGGGAATTTGGGGAGTTTTAGCATTATGCAGATATAGGGCATCTGCCTGCAAAAGGCTGATCTAGCCTGTGGGACAAAGCCTGGGATCTGGCCTCCCTTGGACTAAATAGTGGGAAAGGATTCTTGTTCTTTAGGATTATTCAGAAGTGTTCCTGAAATGACCTTCCTCTTTTTCCCAGTAATGGCTGCGTCCTCCTTCCTGCTTTCCGTCTCTGTTGCCTTTCGAGGGGCTCCTGCAAAGTTCTTGCTTGCCCATCTCTCCCTGCTTTTATATCATGTCTCCTTCCCTGCATGCGGTTTGCTCTTGGCATCCAGAGGAAGGGAGCACTGTATTTGGGGGAGGGGACTTGATATCAGTTGGTCCTTTACCCACTGGGAGCTTTCCCCGGTAGCGACTGTGAGGGTTGCTGCATGGGACCAGAGGAGCTTTGAACATTGGGCATGGAGGTGGGGGAAGGGGCATCGTTCCAGCTTCTCTGGCACATGGAGCTAAACCCCACTATCATGGCTTTGAATTCTCCTTGCATTTTTTTCTTGTCCTGCTCAGATCCGCTATCGGAAGGATAAAGCACTGCCCAAACAGACACCGTGTTTCCCTGCCATCACAGGAATAAAGGACCTGGCCAGTGGAGGGGCCATTGCTGCCACAATCCACTACTATTGCCCGCAGCTCATACGCCTTGAAGGTGAGTGACTGAGTGGAAGGATGGGGCAGCCCTTCAGAGTCACTATGAATGGCCCTTGTTCCCTTTGCTACTAACCTCCTTGTCTGCTTCCTGGTAGATGTGTGCCTGAAGGAGACAATGTCGGTGGCAGACAGCTTGTATAACCTGCAGCTTATCCAGGGCTTTTCTTCAGATTATTTGGGTGGTTCCTGTTTCCTCTCATTGGAGGACCTGCTCTACATGCCACCACTGCTAAGGGTGAGTCCTGGGACTGGCTGGAGAACAGCAGGCTCTGCTACGTGAGAGGCAGAAGGGTGCAGGAAGGAGTCTGTCTAATTGAAGGAAGAGGAGCAAATGGCTGCCCTGGCACAGTGGGGAAGTCTAGCCCCACATCCAGAAAACTTCCTCCTGTGGAGCAAGAAGGGATTATTGTTTTCTACCAGCACTCAGCCTGTCTTGCCCTAATAAGTCCTGGCTGATGTCTCAAGCCACATTAACTAAAAGCTGATTTTGCAGAAACAATGAGGCCCTTTCAAGGTAGAGGTTGGAGTGGTGCTGGAAGGAAAAAAGGGATTTGGGTGCGAAGATAGAATTGTTACCCTGTTTGCTTGTTGCCTTCTGAGAATGGCTGTGCCGCTATAGGGCAGAGACTCCAGGGCTTCCTTCCTGCTCACTTGACCTCAAACCAAGGGAGAAAAAAGTGAGCCTTGACTCACTTCCTGCTTTGTTTCCCCAGATCAACGTCGGAGTATTCCTGGCTGAATTGTTTCTGTGCTTTGAGGTAGTAAAGCCAGATTTTGTGTGTCCAAAGGAACTGCCAAGAGTTCAAGGTAAGAAGATAGTATGTCTATTCACCATCATTCCTGGGCCTTATAAAAAAAAAAATATCTTCATGAGATATTCATTTGTCTCTTCACAACCATCAGGCCTTTGCTGTCTTGTAATGTAGAAGCTGCTATTATGCAGGGCAGGTTATGCAAAATGAGATAGTAGGCGGGCATATTAAGTTAATGTGTCTCTGAACACGACGAAGTGGATATTGAAGAAAGAAAAGGTAAAGGCCATTGGAAGATAAAGGAGGATGTGTAGACATCTTCGCTGTAACCAGCTTAATTTTCAGTTGCATATTTTCACATTTCTTGCAACTCTACAACTAATGCTGCTCCTTTTAAAAAAATAAAATATTCATGCTCTCAAGTTTTAGGGGGAGGTGGGGGCAGGGAGTCAATCACAGATTGTATATTTTTTCTTAGAAAACAGAAAATAATCTGTTAGGCTGTTTTCTAACAGGAAGGCCAAAGCACAGCATAAATATCCAAAACATCCCAGAGCAGTTTCAGCTAATTTATTAAACTAAAAGAATTAGCATTTTCCTTCATATAGTTCATATCCATTGTATCTGTGGGATTGTAGATTATTCTGGGTATCTTTTCCCCAGAAATCTGCATTGATTACTTCATCCTTGTTAACATCCAGGTTCTTCCATTTTTTTAGAACTTGGGGGCAAGAGATTCAGAGTTCGTATATCGCAAACCCTTCTGTCTCCTTTTCTCTTGAAAATAAGATTTTTCTCATTTATTTGGTATACCGCATGGTGAATCCCCGTCTAACTGGAGCAATCTGTGGTATATAGCCAACCAGTGTATAGAGTACATGCACATCCCTACAGCTATAATTTGGCATTTGATAGGGGACTATCACTGTTGCTCCTTTTGCCAGATCCACATTCCAGCTAGAGGAACAGCAAAGTCTACTGTGATCTGGCACAGCTCCATTCAGGAACAATGGTCTTCTTTCTGAGCTGAGATCAGAGCAGGCTTCTTTCCTGCGTCTGGGTACAGGTGGCTGATACTTCCTCCCTCTTCTGACCTTCTACCAGTGCAATTGTCAGTTTGAAATCTTTGCTTTTTCCCTTCCCTGCTGTTGTAGTAAAGCTGCCGATCTCTTTCAGATTCCCCTGGCCTGAATGATGCCTCAACACCAAATAGTGGGAAGAACAGGTGAGCGAGTCCTTGATATTTCCACCTGCAGTTAGTTACTCCTGTGTTACATGTGTCCTGTCTACCCTGTGCTGGGAGCAGGTGGCTAGGATTCTGTGTATCAGGAAGAAACGTTGAGGATTTCTAAAGACACAGAGAATGGATTGTATCCCAGGAATAAATCCTTTCCTGCAAAGTAGTTGTATGTCTAATTATTAAACAAAGGAACTTAACAAACATATATATTTCCCAGAGTCTAATCCAAATGCTGTGTTAGACTCTGGGAACATGCATTGCATACTGCAAATGACAGCTTTTAAATTAAAAGGACTAAAATAGCTAAAACCTGATTAGATTTCCAAATCTTGCCAGATTTTGGCCCTTTCATTTTTCTTTATTTTAGTACTATGCCAAGGACTCCATGCACTATTAGCAATAGCAATAGCACTTAGACTTATATACCGCTTTATAGCCTTCTCTAAGTGGTTTTACAGAGTCAGCATATTGCCCCCAACAATCTGGGTCATTTTACCCACCCCAGAAGGATGGAAGGCTGAGTCAACCTTGAGCCTGGTGAGATTTGAACTGTAGTCAGCAGAAGTGGCCTGCAGTACTGCACTCTAACCACTGCGCCACCGAGGCTCTTGGTCCCTGGATCACCTGTTGAAACCTTTAATAAAGACAATCCTCTTGTAATCTGTCCAAGTAACTTTTGAGTTGTGGCTATTTCAGAGCCTGATTTGTCACTTCAGAAGTGGCACTAATCCAGTGTTCCAAAACTTGACTTTCCTGTTGATAGTGCGATGCTTGCCCCCCGGGCCTTTTGACATATTCTCTTCAAGTAAACTTGGATCTGGAAGGAGTTATTCCTGCTCTTAGGGTGGGGAGAACTCACAGTGTGTGTTATTGTGTCTTGATGCCTCCTCATGTTTCAAGCTGTAGAACCTGCCTTTGCTTCAGGGGGAAAAACTGAGTCTGGGCTGTTCTGAAGTAAGAGTAGAGTGCTACTTGTTCTCACAAGATCTAACTCTTGCTCAGGAGAGCCTCCTTGATATGCCTGGATTGAGTTGCATGCTTAGAGGAAAGATTCTTGGCCAACGCTGCAATTCCAAACTTGCTTCAGGCTGATAAATTTTTTTTTTGAGAAAACCTTTGATCTTATTTAGATCTCTGGCACAGCTCTCCTCTCATTTTCAAGTTATGGGAATGCCTGTAGGCAGCAAATTAGAATAACTTGTTTCTGCAAGTCAGTAAATACACATTCACTTTATCCACCAAATGAGTGAACTGATTGACTCTTCACCTTATATAGACATATGTCATATTTATATGTGTGTGTAGTAATATTAAGATTGTATAATTCCTTCTTGAATTTTCTCATCCCTCCTGCTGTATCACCGTCTCCCATCGCAGGTGTTTAAGTACCTCTAAGTAGCCAATTTGCTGTTTCTCTTTAGCTACTATATATATCTGTGGGCAGTGAGACAGAACTATTTTAGGGAGATTTTTTGCTTATCGATGCAAATCCTGGCTGCTAGTCCTATAATAATCAGGTTATCGTACCATCTTCCTGTGTGCTACAACCCGAAACATTATCCCTCTTTTGATCCAATCTTCGCTTCTTGCTCTTCTTTTGTAGTAGCTCCCCTGTGTTCAGCTTGCGTCACCCACTGCTGCCTGGAGGACAGGCACAGTCACCGCTCTGTGGCTCCTTAGGTAAGATCTGGCTCCTTCTGTTCTTCGTCTTGCGGCTCCAAGTAACTTTCATGTAGATGTAGAAAAAGAAAAGTTTGGTTGGAAATACATGGTGTTCAGCCAGGCATATGAGGCTTTTGAAAATCTAAAAGGTTATCTTGATCTTGGCTTCCAGCATTTCCCAATGATCAGGTTGGTTTTGAATGCTCAGCGCTGGGTAACCCTCCAGTTGTTCTGGGCTGTGGCCACACACAGGTCAGGGAAAATAAAGGCACGGTAAATTTGTTGTGTAGTTGTGTGATAAGGATGTACTCTGCCAGGTGCTTTCAATTATGTAAAGCAATTGTGGCTGACTCCTTTGAACACTTTCCCACTGAGTTCAGCGACATTTCTAAACCTACGTGCTTAAGATTGTACTGTATGCAAATCAGCAGCCTTGGATTTTAATGAAATTCTAACCTCAAAAAATAATAATCAAGGAGATTAAAATGACCAAAGATTGGCCAATCTTAGCATAATTGTGAAAGATACTTCTGCTAAAGTAGAATATTGTTGCACTTTTGCCATGTTGTTTCTTTCTCCTTACATTGATCTAATGAGGGAAATAACTGTCCTCCCATTAATAATCCTCCTGAGATGCTTGCTGTTCTTTTTTTAAAGCAGGCCTTGAATCCTGGTACTAGAGAAAACCATTGTGTGACCTCCTTGGAGTCGTGCTTTGTTGTGACTTTCTGCCTTTGTGCACGTAGGTTCCCTGCATCATTCCACATCCATGTCCCAAGTAGAAGGCTTTGGTAAATCGTGGAGCAAGAAGCAGCTCAGGTGAGAGGTGGGGGGAGGAACCATGGATCATTTGCTGACACTTCTGAAAAACTAGGAAGAGCTAGCAGGAAGAATGCAGAACCGTTGATTATGCAGCCCATGGGATTTTAACAACCAGCAGTTTGTACAATGGGGTGGCAAAAGTTAGGTGAGGCAAGGAGGGGAAAGAATAATAAACAGTAAGGAAATTACACAGAAATTAAGATGAAGTGAGTTGGAATAATAGGAAGGAACTAAAAGGCTAAATTACTAAAATGGACCCAGTAATGCAGTTTTCTTAGCAACATGTGGAAGTGGTTTCCATTTTCCAGTCTAGCCTAAAGTCTTGGCATTCTCTGATGGTCTCCCTTCCATGTACTAACCAGGAGTAATACCAAGGATATTAATTTGCCTTAAGCAAAGTTTGAGCCAAAAGGCAAAACATAATTGAATAACTGACAGTGGGGTATCTGTTTACATTTTTAAATGGTATTTTAACAGCCGGTAATAGGTTAAGATTAATTTGGCTCAGTCACCAATAGAGTCTTCTGCAAACTTGTAATTTTGAATATATGGCATTCCGACAACATTCAGAATTCCCAGCTAACATCTCTGTGATTATCTTGACACATTTGGAAGTGCTAGTTCAGGGAAGATGCAGCAGGATTTTTTGTTTGAGATGGAGCAGAAACTAGAAGTATTGTTTACATGGTAGTTGTGTTATTCAACCTCAACAACATTAAGATGTGTGGACTCCAACTTCCAGAATTTCCAGCTAGCAATCCGCTAAGATCGATAAACATTGTGGTAAATACTAAACATGTTCAGAAAACTAAATAATAATTCTTGGTTAGGCCATTGAAAGAATAGATTTTGCATAATCTGTTCTGCTTTCTAGTTAAGAGAGTAAACAAAACATTGTGCAGGTCACTGAAATTTCTATCTGCGTCGGATACCAGAGCACCTTACCTCTACGACCACATCTCTGTGGCTTTTGAAGCTCATTAAGAACCACCTTCAGACTTCCAAGTCCTTTTCCTTAAGTCCAGGAACTTTAAAACTATAACCTGGAATTCTGGGGAGGTATGAGCCTAGGTGGCGCAGTGGTTAGAGTGTTGAACTGCAGGCCACTTCTGCTGATTCAATCTAGCAGTTCAAATCCCA
>JANHFL010007445.1:248613-268488 GCA_032468155.1 Oxyrhabdium leporinum
ATAAGCTGTAAACCGCCCCGAGTCTTCGGAATGGGGCGGTATATAAATGTGAAAATAAATAAATAAAATAAATAAATGAGAAATACTAGATGTTTAGGTTAGAGTCGTGTAGGATGTCATAGCTAGAGGTTTGGATATAGAATTGTGAAAAAAAAGTTATACAATGCTGGGGTAGAAGTTGAAGTTGGACTTTCTCAGCCAATCCTTTCTGACCTTTAATATTCTCTCCTTTTTCCTCTCTTTTCTAGCCATCCCTTGTCACAGGCGGTCTCATTCAGCATCCCTTTTGGCCTGGACAGTGATGTGGATATTGTGATGGGGAACCCAGTGGGCATCCTTCGTTCTGTCAGTTCTGACAGCCTGGCACCGACCCTCTATTCCTCCTTGCCTCGCTCCCCCCACCCATGGCCTACTGAGGCTGCTGAGGCCCCCAATGGATTAGTAATGCCGTCACTCCATGGGGCTGGCCACAAAAGTCAAGAGGGGCCGGCTCTAGAGAACGGCCTAAATGATGGCTACCCTGACTTGCCCACCATTGAGGAAGCACTGCAGATCATCCACAGCAGTGAACGCCTGGTCCCTGAAGGAGCCCCCGATGGCTTTTACTTGCACTCACCAGAGCCTCCTAAAACGTCTATGTTGGAAAAGACTCCCCTGCCCACTGTTTACCGCTGCCATAACGGACCCCCCAACGGTGCAGAACCTGGGCAAGAAGGTAGCCTGGACTCCGATGCTGAGGAGCCCTTGAGGCTTGCAGGAGGCCCAGATGATTCCACCTCAGGCGTGAGTTCCCTGAGTTCCCAGCCAGAGAGCACTGCCTCCTCTGCCTCTGGTGTGCGCATGACCAGCTTTGCTGAACGCAAGAAGAAACTGGCAGCTACCGACAGCAAGTCCAGCGGGATCAGCTCTGAAGGCTCAGAGGCTGGTCAGGTGACATCAGAAGAAAGCCCTGCCCAAAGCCCTGCCCTTAGCTCAGAAATGAGCCAGTTGAGTGCCCGGTTGGAGGAGAAGCGTCGGGCCATTGAGGCTCAGAAGAAACGCATAGAGGCTATATTTACCCGGCACCGTCAGCGCTTGGGCAAGAGTGCCTTCTTACAACTGCAGAAGGCTCCTGATTCTCAGTCTGAGGATAGTCGACTTGCCCTGGAGGAGCGGCTTGCTCAGCTAGAGGCCGAGGAAGAAGCTGGAAGCCCACGTACCCGTCTGGATAGTAAACAGGTTACATTCTCTCCTGATATCACCAAAGGGGGAGCGCTTGATGAGAATCTGGGTGATTACAACCGGGCAGTGGCCAAACTGAACACAGCTTTGAGCTCACTGCAGTTGGACATGCAGCGCCTGAGTGAGCAACAGCAACGCCTCATGCAGGAGAAGAAGCCTAGCGCACAAGCCTGGGTGATCCCAGCCCCAAGGACTGGCCGTGAGGGGGCTCCTCCCCGCTCTTCACTGGAACTGTCCTCCCCTTCGCCTTCGCCTTCCCGCAAATCTCGCTCGCCCCAGCCCACACCCAAGAAGTCTCCGGCCCCCGTGCCTCCCAAGAGTCCCAAGCACACCCGGCCAGTTGAGCTAAAGCTGCCACCCCTCACACGAGTCCTGACGCCTCCTCACAACGTGGACACCCTTCCACACCTCCGCAAATTCTCCCCGAGCCAGGTTCCTGTACAGACCCGTTCCTCCATCCATTTTGCTGAGGAGGTGTTGCCTGTGCCAGAGGTGGAAGCCCAGAATAATCTGCGGCCGGTGGCCTCTGTTCCTCCACAAGGAGGCAATCCTCGTGTTTCAGGTGATGGCACCAGTGATGTCTCCTCACCCAGTGATCGACACAGTAGCCTGATTGAAATCCCTCTGTCTAGCTTAAAAGGAGAGGATGATGAAGATGGGGATGGGGATGACTCCCTGGAGGAATCAATTGCGGAGACTTTGGATTCTGAGCCCCGTACAGGTCTGGGCTTCTTTTTTAAGGTGAGAATTTAATTCTTGGCTACTAACAATTCTTACCTACCTGACAGAGTTTTCTGCTTTCTGTAAAAGAGCTTCTAGAGGAAAGGAAGGAGGTTGGCTAAGGCTTCTGCTTAGAAACCAGCAGTTCTGAGTTGAACTGAGATGATCTGGGTACACTTTTTTTTCCAAAACTAGTTGGTTCAACATAAAAGGAGCAGGAGGAATATCAGGTTCTGTCAAGGGAACTGTGTCCCAAAATGGCACCTGGTAGGCACAAGCTTATTAAGAGCCTGCAGAAGAGAATTGTCAGAAAAAGGTTTTAAACTGTGTGTGAAGACGTGCAAGCAACTCCTGTTTGAGAAATATAGGACATGAGAAAAAATGTTTTCAGAGAATTTCTTTCGGTTCTGCCACTGACCAGTCTAAATATCAGCAGGAGCAGGAGCTTCAGTAGCTGTTCTCTAGTAATCAGTACACATTTCTGTAGCATCTAGAATTGGAACTAGTTGTATACCTCATGTTATGAATGCTGGAGATTCAAGATCCTGAAGTGCAGGTCATGTGTGCACTAATTTTTGTTGCAAGTGAATCCTGTTAAGTGACTTCTATTTGCACGACCACTTTCAAAACGTGATAGTAACCCTGCAGCCCCTGACATAAGCACTCGGTCTCGTCAGTTTAAAATACGATTTAGTTGAAGTCTGCTACAAGCAGAACAGGAAACTGGCATGAGTAGCCAGAATGGAGGTGCTCAAGTCCTCCAAGATGAGCGGGAGATGATTGTCAGAGTCTCCAATCTGAGGGAGGAGAGGATAAGTGTGAACTGACTCTTTGGGAAGTCAAAACTGATGCTGATCCATTAGGGTTACTCAGCTGACATGTTTTTTCCACACAGGATGAGGATAAGGCCGAAGAGGAAATGGCACAGAAGCGAGCCAGTCTCTTAGAGAGACAGCAGCGGCGCAGCGAGGAGGCACGGCGCAGAAAACAGTGGCAGGAGACAGAGAAGGAACAGAAGAAAGAGGAAACCAAGTAAGATGGGATGAGCCATCATATTGTTGTGTCTATACTCGCCGCTCTGCCTAGTGGCATGGGAGCTGCTTTGACGTAATGAGGTGTCACGTGTCATATGCACGTGACTATTAGAATCAGGCAAATGGTGCCAATGTACGCCTATTTTTTCTACCCGGCCAATTACAGCAGGGTGGGACAGAGTCATGCAATTCGATAGTTAAATGGATTGATCCAATTGACTAATATCCCCTGTGGATTTCTGACTACTTTCCCCCCCCCCCCAGACTTCAAGCAGATGAGCGGCCCCGAGTAGAGGAAGAAGTTGGGCCAAGGCGTGGGGACTTCACTCGCCAAGAGTACCTGAGGCGCCATCAACTCAAATTGATGGAAGATCTAGATAAAGTGCTGCGTCAGAAGCCCACAACCGTTCGTGCCCTAAAGAAGGGACGGCCTAAAACAGTCTTTTGCGATGATTCTGTCCTTGCCCGCAGCCCTGTCAAAGGACTCCTTGGTAAGAGTTATGACAGGAGGGAGGAAAGGGAGGACAGACAGTCCAGTTCAATCAACACAGGGAAAAGTCTGTAAGGGGCTGTGGTTTCTCCAGAGAATTGAGACCGAAGGATCGTCTGGAGTGTGAGGAAGGGCTTTCAAAGTCTGTGATTATGTTGCTCTATCATGATGTCATCATCTGCCTGTATGCCTATTCCTTATTCCCCAGGATGATAAGGAATTATTGAAGGTGATGGTCTTAGTTGGTTCTCCCTCTGCCTGAGCTGGCTAGGTTAATCTCTTGTGTGGCTTTAGGGATTTCCAGAGGATTGTTGCTGGTTAAGGTTCAGGCTAGAATAAGTACACTTCTGGATTTCATTACTTTCACCAAACTGTTTTTATTGATACTTGATCTTACTAACCCAATTGGGTACATTTTGGACTTTCTTTAACTGCAGCATAGATAGCTGGTGGTTTTAGAGGTGGGATTAATATAATTTCTAAACATAGATTGTCAAGACAATTTTCAACACTTGCATCAACCCTCTGGAAAAGTAGTTGGGGAAAGGGAAGTGGTTTTTTTTTAATCAGTTTGATAATACTTGGCTTCGTTCTCTGTTCTTAGAATCATGTCTTGCCTTTATGGTATCAGCTACAGTGGTGGTCTTGTTTGTTTCTGAATGCAGTGCAGGTTATCATTTTAAAGTTCTCGGTGACTTAGATCAGAGTGTTTGTGGGATTTTCTGATAGGATGAAATTGTGTCATCCTTTAAGATGAGATTTATATGTAGGTCTGCCATCATTGCAACACACAAATGACTTTTTTTTTAAAGAGACACTATGAAGCAGTCAGTTGGGCTCTGCTGACAATGGAGGAGTATTTCTCTTTTAAAGGAAGCATTTGATTCTTTAGCTGCTTAATTGCATGCGATTGTTACTTTTGATTTGGTACCTTTGGAAGTTGTTTCGTTGATCCCCCCCCAGTAACAAAGATCAAGGACTGCCAAACTCAACATAAATGAATGAGCTTCTTTCTTAGCGTTATGAGAGGCTACTATGCCAGCTCCTATTAGTATCCATTTTTTTTAGGCTCCAAGCTCAGCAAAGTATACTCTCAGTCTACTCTCTCTCTTTCGACCGTGGCCAATGATCCGGGAAACTCCCTCTTCGTCAAGAGAGCTTCGCGGTGAGTAGGCATTGCTTCTCTATATCTCTGGCAAGTGGGTGAGGCAGGTTTAGACCTGGAGCCATATCTAAGGAAATGCATCTGGGTACAAATGATTGAAGCTCTCTTAAATCCAGAGTTAAATATATTTATCTGTTCCCCAGAGCTGCATCACCTTCTGGGCCAATGTCTCCCAGTCGGTTGCTGCCAAATCAAAACCGGGAACGTGACTGGGAAAATGCATCGACTGCCTCCTCACCAGCTTCCATTCCAGAATATACTGGTAAACCTTATTCTGTTGTTTCACAGATCATAACTTTCCTCTCCTGGCTAGACCCCCCCACATTTCCAGGTGCCCCATCTTGAAGTAGCCTTGGCTATGCGTATGGCCCTTCCGGTTCCATCTTCTTTCGAGGCAAAGCATTTATGAATGCCTCTTTTTCGGTCTGCTTTCCTTCAGATGGGGAGAAATGTAACCTATCTTCTAGGCTAACCTCACTGTATTTCTGCAGGGCCCAAGCTGTACAAGGAGCCCAGTGCCAAGTCCAATAAATACATTATCCACAATGCATTGTCTCACTGCTGCCTCGCTGGCAAGGTCAATGAACCCCAGAAAATCCGTATCTTGGAGGTAAGTCGAGACATGGTGAATATGAGCCATGGAAAAGATACAGTCCTTCTTTCCTGAAATGGGCACAGCATGCAAATGTTGGTATCAAATCTAAGAGTAATTGCCTTTAGAAATTGGACAATTGTGGCTACAGGTCTGCGTCAATAGCATGGAGCTACAGGTAGTCCTCGGTTAAATAATCACTCACTCGGCAACTGTTTGGTTACCACGGCACTGAACATCTGGTCCTCAAAGTTCTGGCCATTTCAGCATCTCCATGGTCTTGTGATCACAATCTGGACGCTTGGCAACCGGCTTGTACTTATGACAGTTGCAGTGTCCCAGAATCACGATTGCTATTTGCAATCTTCTCTCCCAACTTCCCACAAACAAAATAAATGGGAAAGCTGGCTGGGCAGGTCATAAGTTGCTCTTAAGTCGCCCCACTTTGCAGCAACTATCACAAACCTCATTGAAGCACACCTGTTTCCTGTGTACCCTCCTCTGCCTGGAAGCAGCCATGACAGGCCTTCTTGTACTTGAGCCTCACTGGCCCCTCACACACCCTCCCCTGTTCCAGCTGCTTTAGGCCTGGCCCCTCATGTCACACACTGGCCCCTCATGTGCTCTCCCTCACCTGGCAACGACCACTTACCTGACTGTCAGCCTGCTTCCAAATTTCCAAATCTGGATTTCCGATTTCTTGCTGGCTTACCCATTGACTTGGTTCTTGGAAGCTACAAGAGGGTTGTAAGGAGGTCCTTGCTTAACAACCCGTGAACCTCGCTTAACAATGGCAATAGAGGCTGCTAGGATTGCCATCGCTAAGCGATGCAAATACATAATGTCATGCTTTATGATTGCATCACTTAGCAACTGAAATTCTGGTCCCAATTGTTATGATTAACCAGGGACTACCTGCATGAATATTTGTATTGGCTTAATTTAGTAGGCTGGGTGCTTCTTCATACCAAGATTTTCCTTCTGGTCTCCTTAAGTATACAATAGTCTTGCCTGATCTATTGAGATGTACTACTGGAATCATGGTATGGGTAGGCAACTTGATCTCTAGAGATTTTGGACTACGCTTCCCGTACTCTTTGGCTATTGATCATGCTGACAGCATGAAATGTCTGAAGAGCTCCAAAATTTAAGGTTTACTGCAGCTACAGAATAAACAGAAAGCCCTAGCTGCATTCTTTAGTTGTGATGAAAGGGAGAAGTACTAGCAACTCAGTCATTAAGAAATGTAAATGGCTGAGCTTTACTGTTGAAAAGTTGTGGAGTCCTTTTAATGGGTACAAGATGTTAATACTATAAACCAAGGTCAGTCTTTTCTCTGTGTGGGAAGAAGTAAATAATAGCAATAGTAATAGCACTTAAGACTTATGTACCGCTTTAGTGCTTTACAGCCCTCTTTAAGCGGTTTAGTCAGCATATTGCCCCCAACAATCTGGGTCCTCATTTTACTGACCTCGGAAGCATGGAAGGCTGAGTCAACATTAAATAGGGCATTTAGTATTGCTCTCCTAACTTGATTTGACTAGTATCCATATTTTAGAATGGTACATTCTGGTTCTTCAGTAGTTTTTTTAGGAATTAGCAATAGCAATAGCACTTACAGCCCTCTTTAAGCGGTTTCAGAATCAGCATATTTCCCCAACAATCTGGGTCCTCGTTTTACCAACCTCAGAAGGATGGAAGGCTGAGTCAATCTTGAGCCGGTCAGAATCAAACTGATGACAGTTGGCAGAATTAGCCAGCCATACTGCATTCTAATAATTGCACCACTACAGCTATTGTTTTGTGTTTTATACTTTGGCCTTATCTAATCTTTTGATTGTATGTTTCTTTTCTCTCAATCTTAGGAAATTGAAAAGAGCAAAGCAAACCACTTCCTCATTCTCTTCCGTGATTCAAGTTGCCAGTTCCGGGCGCTCTACACCCTGTCTGGGGAAACAGATGAATTGACACGTTTAGCAGGCTACGGGCCCCGTACCATTACCTTGCACATGATTGAAGGCATCTACAAGTATAGCTCTGATCGCAAGCGTTTCACTCAGATTCCCAGTAAGACCATGTCCATGAGTGTGGACGCCTTCACTATCCAGGGCCATCTCTGGCAGACCAAGAAGCCAGGCACCCCCAAGAAGCCAAGCACACCAAAAGAGCTGTGACCTGAAGAACTTGGCGTTATTCCTACTCTCTGCCTAGACTTAGACCTACGACACCTAACAGCTGGCCTTCTGTGATGGATGGCTTGAGTTGATGAGGCTGTTGGGCATGGGTCTAAGACTCTAGTCCTGGGCCAGCACTATCTCTGGCTGGATCAGAGTTATCTGGGAAATTCTTCTGGTGCCTGCTTTGAAGACGAGACTACTACTGGCTGCTTTGGGTTGTGGGGCGGTATAGTGTTGGAAGACTAGGTTCTGTGTAACCTGCAAATCCCGTAAGCGAGTCTCAAAGAGTTGCCATAGTAACACTGCCCTAAATAAGGGTTTGCTTCTTGCCTCTAACCACTACCTGAATGTTAATGTGCAGCCAGAAGGAAGAGTCTATTTTTCAGACTCCCATTTGCCTGGAAGATTCTATGTTGGTTTTTTCATTTCTTGGGTCTCCCTGTTTATACTTATACATACTATACATACATATATATATAAATATATATATGAGCTATTTAATGATTTTTCAATTATTTGTATATAAAAAAAGAACAAATTTGGAACAGCGGGTAGGGTGAATTTGTATATGAAGTTGGCATGGTGGAGGTAGTACAGAGCAAGGTGTGTATGTATGTATGTGTGTTCATTCCTTTTTCCATTGAACACCTCCCTTTTTGTCTACTCCCTTATTTACAAGGGCTATTGGGTGTACAGCTGAGAAAGAGCTGTTAATGGGATCTCTTTTCAGCAGCTGCTATCATTTATGTGTTGAGAAGCTGGTGTCTGCTACAGTCATAGAGCAGGTCTCTGTGTACCCCGAGTTGAACTGCCAAAAGAAAACTCCAACCACTTTAGGTAGGAGTGTACTCCATCTTCCTTTTTCTTTCTTTCTTTCTCCAAACCCTGTTTACCAGCTTCCAAGGCTATAAGGCTGGGTATGCAGCCCTCCCAAGAGATAGAGGAGCCCGGGCACAGAATGTTAAGTAGCCCTTGATTATTTGAGCCTCAATTGCCATCCAACCTTTATGCCTCGGCTAGAAGTTGCTTGCAAAGCAGAGTAGGGGAAGATGTGAGGGAGCCGGTCCCATTCAGCTTGGATGCTTCACTCTGATTCTGTCTTGTTCAACCTTAATCTGGTCTCTTGTGGCTGACTGAGCGTCATGTAGGTGTCTGGGGGTATAGGGCAGGGTTGAGTTGATGTAAAAAGTGGGTTGGGATTTTTGTCCTTCCCACTTAATAAAGTAACTTAAATGAGCTCTTTACTGGTCGTTACTCAGTGAATGTTTCAATCTTGAAGCCTGTACGACTGATAAGCAGGCAAGGTGTCTTTGCTTCTGTGCAAGACTAGTGGATACCGAAATTAGAAATTGAATGCCACACAGTTCTGAAAGATGCTCGTTCATCCCTACTTTCCATAATATATGGTAGAATAGTTTAGAATGAATACTGTCCCTTGATTATTTAAAGTAAAAAATGCAGGCATACAGAGAGGCTGCTGAAATCTACACAAGTAGAGGAAAATGCAGATGTCTGCGTTCAACAAGGAGTGAGCTCAAATGGGATTAGCTCCTATTGTCTTGCATTTTAAGAAACTCCTGCCAGTATTTGTTAGTGGAATTGAAAGTTACTCCACGCTCTATGGATTTATCCACTTTTTCTTACTTGTTCAAATGCATTTAAAGCCATAAGGGGAACATACTCTTCAATTTTTTAATGTCAAAGCTAATATATAATTCATTACAATTTGTTCCTGGCAAGTAAATATCAAAATGAGATGGAGAGAAGGCTTAACTTGTATTTCTCCTGTGCCTGATCATACCGGCTGGGAATTCTGGGGGATTTAGTTCCAGCACACCTTGAAGACTCCAAATTAAAGAATTCCGGTTTTAGGAAAGCTGTCATTAAGAAAATCTGTAGCCTTGGTTTTATATTGCCAAAAAATTGTTTAAATCTGCAGTTCTTAATATTTATAAAAAATATAGGAACATTCATTTTAAAAGTTCATTTCTATGAATGAAGGCTAATTTTACACAGTAAACAATTATTTCACCTTGGAACATGATGTACATTATGCTCCCCACTCCCCTTGTTTCCGTAATTGCCTTGTTTCTAATTTTAAGATTTCAGCCCAGGCAATAATAAAGCTTTTAGTGATAATGAAGTTGGTTCAGAATAGATATTACCATATTTCCAGAAAGATAAGCCTGAGTTTAAGAAAACTCCCCATGAAGAAATAGCGTCTGCATTCATTATCATCCTTTTCACAAATTTTCCATTTGAAAGGTAAATTATTTGGGCGAAAAGTTTCCCTTCCTGTTGGTTAAATACAATACAACTATCAACAGTACTTTATAAAATCACTTCTTTTTCTATTATGTTGAGTTGCCAAGAAGAACAGCAGCTTAGAAGATCACAAAGAAAAGGCTTTACATGGCACACTGGTTAACCAGGAAGGTGTTGTCTCTACTCCAGCTTAAAGCAGTTCATTAATAACAAGTAGCTCAGTCATCTTTAAGGCCACCAAACACAGCAGAGGGGACGGTCTTCTGTTCCAGCTGCACCTCTGTAAAAAGAAGAATTAGAATGGTTAGTATGAAGGCCAGGCATATATTGGCTTTTCAAAAACAGAGCTCCTATTCACCAAAGTCAGCAGCCGTAGCGCCGGAAGAATGCTGCTGCGTTACCACCCTCCCTCTTACCATCAGGCTCATTGTCTTCACTATCATCGCTGTCATCCAAATCGATGTCTATCTCATCAGGATTGGCCTGCTTGGAAAGTTCAGCCAATTCACTGCGGGAAGCATCACTCCTGAAAATAAGCAAAGGGAAGAAGAGTGAACTTGACAGCATGATTTCCGATTGGAAATCCTGTCCTGTACTTACCCTTCCCTAATAAAAGGAGGTCTATCCTTTTGCCCTGGCTTTACGTTTTCAAAAACATCATGACATTTGTATATCTAAAGCAGATACAGCCATACTGTCATATACGTTTTCTAATATAAGAGTGAATTCATTCGTTGGTTGAGCGGGGATGATTAACCAGCTGTATAATTTGTGGGGTCTTGTGTCACGACAGGCAATCTGATGCCCTTTGACTGAAACGTTCACAAGTCCCAATAAACCTAATTAAAAGTTCTGGGAGGATGGGAATTTTAATCTAAGCATTTTTGAAGCACCCAGTTATCTTCACTGCCTGGAAGAACCAGCTTCACATCTCTGTTTAGCTACGGTGATTACAACTTGCCTTTTGGAAAGTTATTCTCTCAGTCTAGGCCAGGGGTCAGCAACCTGCAGCTCTGGAGCTGTATGTGGCTCTTTCATCCTCTGCTATGGCTCCCTGTCTCTCAAAATATGCATCACAACTGCCAATGTACGACAGCCACCGACATGTGTTTTATTGAGCTTTTCGACCCCCGGTAGGTCAACCATGGATAAATCCAAGAAAAGAAAAGTTTCAGAAGAAAACAATCTTTAATTCAACTATATATGCTAGTTTTGTGGCCGCTCAGGAAATAGTCAGGCATGGGAAGGGTTTTATGGCTCCCGGTGTTTTCTGTGGGAAATAGGTCCAAATGGCTCTTTGAGTGTTTAAGATTGCCAACCACTGGTCTAGGCTATCTTGGTACAGTTACTGAGGTAAGGAGGAAGATAACTTTATCTTCCAAAGGAGTTTCTAAGGATGAATGTGGAAAAAACAGAAACCAAACTCTGGAAATTGCCATGAAGAAAGATAAAAAATCTCAGGAGCTTAACAAAAGCTTCAGACAACTGTTAGAAAAGACAAGAAGCAATGTTATAGCAACATTTATAAGGACATTGAGGATGGAAATACATTGAAGATGGAAAACCAAGGAAAGTTTCAAAATATATCTGAACTCAGAATAAGGTCCCCAACCTCAAATTGGTATGCTAAAGAAACTCCTTGGATAGTAACTGATCTAAAGGAGATCAAAAGAAGATGGAAGGAGTACTATACTGAAACATTGCGCAGTAGAGGTGGTCAGCATCCATATGCCCTAAAAAATATTCCCTACTTACGAGAACCTCTACTACTAGAAGTTAATTGTTGTCAAATTGGAAGACTACAGAAACGGATGGAACACCTACAGAAATACAACACGCAACAGAAGAAGAATCAGTAAAGGTTCTAATTGAGCTATGCCAGCAAATCTGGAGAATAATATGAGGACCAAGAGATTGGAAGGGGATGGTTTACATTCCAATTCACAAAAAAGGGGATTTGATTTAATGTGCAAACTATCATAGAATACCCTTCATTATACATGCTAGCAAAATAATGCTTAGGATCATATAACAATGAATTAAAGAGTTTTACATGGAAAAAGTAATGCCAGATTTGGAGCTAAATTTAGAAAAGGCTGAATAATAGGAGACATTACAGCTGATGCAATCTGGATAATTGGAAAAACCCAAAAATACCCCCCAAAAAATCAGTACTGGTAGTCCTTGCTTACCAACTATCTCGTTTAGTGACTGTTAGAAGTTATGACTCTGACCTTTTATATTTATAATCATCAGTGTCCCACAGCCATGTGATTGCCATTCAGATGCTTTGCGATCAGCACACATTTGCAACTGTGACAATATCCCACAGCAACACGATTACCATTTGCGTGCTTCACAACTGGCTTGCAACAATGGAGATGCAGAAGTGAAGTCACAAGTTCTGGCCATCTCACTTAAGTCCAATTCTCCTGCCATCTCTTTTACAGCCCGAAAAATAGAGTGTCTGCTCTGAGCCTCTTGCCCAGCTCATTATCCAGCTGCAGGCTATGCTGTCTCCTCTCTGATCATTCCTGAGGCAGCATTCCTTTACTCCATCACCCAAGATCTTTCTCACATGCTATTACATCATTTGAAGGTGGACCTCTCTAGAAAAAGCTGTAATACTGAGAAAGGTGGAAGGAAAGAGATCAGCAGCAAATTGGATGGACTTAGTAACAATGGCATTGGGTGTATCGGTGGAAGACTTGGAGCACCCGGTTAGGGACAGCAGCATGGCGAAAATCTTACGTGGGTGGTCACTAAAAGTTGACATCATCTCGATGACATAATGTGATAATCACATAAATAGTCAATGAAATCAGAAAGCCAATAGTACTCTCTGCTGGGTTCCCAATGTGTCATAGATCATTCAGACCACACTGTACAAAAAGTACCAAAACTATAAATGTAAAGCAGGCTGTCCTTGGCAATACTTCACTGTCATCTTTCCCTAGAAAAAGGCATTTGATAGCTTAAAATAGCCATTTGGTGGAAACTTATGTTAGTTTCTCAAGGCAACACCACAGTCCTGTTCTCATTCCAGACATGTTAGCAGCTAGGGCACAACCTATCCAATTGTTTCTTCCTGATTCTTGATGGGTTAAAATAATACACATTGTCTTGAGTTTCTGAATACAAATCAAATAATCGGTCACATTTTTCCCATCATGTTTTTGGATTATGTTATGAATCCAAATAGTCTTCATAGAGGGAAAAGATAAAGAAGTCATTTGCTTATAGTAGCCTCACCTGACAAACAAGATCTTCTCCTTAGCTCGAGGCTGATCTCTTTCTGCTTCGGCTGCCAGGTGTTCTGCTCGCTGCTCTAAGAGCTTCATGTCATCCATGCCGCTCTGTCCTGGTGCTAAGTCGGACACTGAAACAAGACAATGTTAAAGAGGCGGGATGAGCAGGAGGGACAGGGAGGAGTTAGAAGAGAACAGGAGATGTAGCTGAGAGTAGTCTAAGAGAAGGCAAAAAGTACCTGTGCCTGTGGCATTGCTGTAAACCTTTAGCATCTGAGAAGCCATGAAGTTAACCTGAGTATTGTAAGTAGCCTGCACACTTCGCTTAATGCGCAGCATTTCTCGGATAGTGTCTTCGTTCCCATGCCGAATTTCAAATTCTTTCCATGCCTGCCAGAAGTTGGCCGTAGTCTGGGAAGAGAAATCAAAAAGATGTGTGTTTTGAGGACTGTTGAGAAAGAGACGGTGGCAAAATTCAACAGAAAATTGATTCAAAGACTGCTGTTTCCTCTGAGCTTTCTGATATAAAAAAAGGAAAGATTTAATGAGGTTAAGAGGACAGATGTCAACTATTATTGCACTCTCTATGTTCTGCATCAGGAATGGGCAGTCATAAATAAGAGACACATATCTATTGCGTAAGCAAAACAAACACACACCTTTATTTACCCATCAGGTTACAGATGGAAGAATCCATCCTTAGTTTTTCCAAAACTGCATATAAGATTGTTGTGTCATGATACATATACAGTGGTACCCTGGTACTCAACTACCTTGAAACTCATCAAATTTGGTATTCAACGCATTTTGATGTGAAAATTTTGTCCCGGTACTCATAGTTTGTTTGGTACTCAATGCACAAGCTAGAACTTGTTGGTGTCGGCTGCCTTGTGCCTCACTACATTATTCTTTATGGGAAAATTTTGTTTGGTAGTCATCGTGCCTCTTGGCACCAATTAACGATGAGTACCGAGGTACCACTTTATTTTGAGCTGAGCAGGAAGTGATCATCTCTGCTCTTTTGGCAAAATGAGGAGCTTCTTCCTTCTTCCTCCCAACTAAATATTGCCACAAGCAGACAGTACGCTAGTTCTCTAGTACATAGAAAAAGCCACTTACTCGGGGGTCACATATCTGTGAACAATAGGAATAGATTGCCCGAGCTCGGTCTATTTCACCCAATTTGCATTCCATATCAGCAAAGCGCAGACACATCTCCCGAGCGTGTTCATCTGATAGCACCTGAAAAAATATGGACATTTAAATGTATCACGCCATTCAATACTTCAACTTCTAGGGTGGTATGAAGTAATAATCTAGAGCTAAGTATAGCATGTAAGGATTACGATTATCCAGAGGGCTTTCAGAATATTTTGGCAATTGGAATATCTGAACTGATCTAGTAGTTTTGTTCCAGGAAAACAAAACCAATTTGAACAATGTGAAAAAGTCTCTGGCTATATGCATGCCACAGCCAAAGAGATAAGTGCAGATGCAACTAGAAAAGGATGAGAGGTAGCTGGATTGAGTTCTTCTGGGCACCGGAAAAATGACTCTGCAGAAACGATTAACTTTTCTTTAGGTGAAAAAAACAAACCCAACAAACCTTTTCTGCTCTTTATGGAGGATCCTCTCTTCAGGCAAAGGAACTGACTTCATTCATAGGGGATCTTACATTCTATGATCTATTCAATCAGCAAAAACATAATCCTCAATTATCAGATTAACTTTCTTCCCTAACTGCAAACTCTTCGCTCTTCGTACTGGTGAGTCTGTTGTCCACTGGCCAGAAGAACAGCAAGTCCAAGACATTCACAGTCTCCAAAGCTATGGTGTCAGGAGTAGTATTCCCTAAGGTGGGCCTACAAGTGTTATAATACTTTCTCCAATCAATCAAAAGTCTCATCTGGGAAAGCTTCTGGAAATCTGCTTGAGGCAAGTTATATGTGCCAATGCAATACAATCTTAGTCAGCAACTTAATGGAGGAGCCGTAGACCCGCTTAACTTGTGCTCCTGGTTTGTATACATAAAGAGACCGCTGGGTGCTTGGTTTCAGTGAATCCCAAGTATCCTGCAAATATTTAACTTGCTGAATATTTTGCCGGTGTTGGATGTATTTGGGATACAATTGGGCAACACAATCACTTAGGAATAAAGTTACCATGCCAATGCAGGGGGGTGGGGGGAAATGCACAAGCCTTGCAACAATGTCTACAGCTCCTCCACTTTCTTGGCTAAACTAGCTACCAAGAACACTGCCTTCTAAGCTAATATTTTAGCTGGAATCTAAATAATAGGTCTGAACTAAGAATAGTCACTCTAAATCAGTTGCAGTTCAAGAGAATCACTGAATAGCTTCCCCTCATTAAGGGCTTGCGTAAGGTGGTCTATTCATGGTTACCTATTCCAGCTTAAGGATCTTTGTCACATTGTCTAGTAATACTGTGCATACTTTTAATGTGAAATCTAAGTTAGCTAGCTGAGCATCCCCTCTAAAAAGCTCCCCCTCCTCCTATTCCACAAAGAACTGCATGCCTGACGGGGCGTGTGACATTCTCCCTGCAGAATCCGTAGGATGACCAAGGTCACCAACTAAGTAAAATGATGCTGAGGTAGCATCTGACTTTTATGGAGGCTGCTGCCTGGGCCCTGGTGCTTCTTGAACCTATTATTTTGTTGACTCGTATTATGAAAGTGGCTTTCTTTTACTTTTCTTCTGCTCCTGGAGTGTGAGGCAGGAGAAAGGTGACAAAGACGTTGCGGGCCAGATGGAAGTAAAAATTTGTGATGAAGCCGATGCCAGAGCAAGGTCCCAGAGAGACAAAAGATTCCTCTCTGTTTTGCCAGGAAACTCTTCTCCTTTAATTGTTAAATGACTATGCCCATGGATATTACACGTTGCCCACTTTCTTGGCTGGAGCTAGCAAACCTGGCATCTCTCTTGGTGCCTGGCTTCTGTCATGGGCTATAGTCTTCTCCTTCAGGTCCCTTCCGTGCTTTGGCGGGAGAATTCAAACTATTCGAGCACCAGGGATCTTTCTCCTTTTATACCCAAAGTGGCAGGTGCAAAAAGGGGTGAAGATTCCCATATTTGGATCTCTATGGCCTCCTGACAGACTACTTCAGATAGTGGATTCCCTTTGCACCCCTGCTGTTATCTCATGTGAATGGAATGAAAAGCTTTGGGCAGTCTTTCAATCTATCATAACATCACATTTTCCCTCTTCTGGAATTGCTTGTGAAATTCCTTTTCTGGACTGATTGGGAGAGGGCTGGATGCTAGGCTGTTCTCTGGCTTCACTGTCCCTCTTCTGTTGTCACAAAGGACAATGAAGCTGCTAGTGCTGTATGGAGGCTGTTGCAGACTCTAGGGATTAACATTGCCTGGTTCAAGTCTTAGGAGCTTCTCAGTTGTTCTGGAAATTCACACTCCAGTCTTTGAGCATGAAGTGGGATAAAGGCTTTCACCGTTGTTTGACTTCTTCTATCCTAATGGCTGGTTTTCTTCTTTTCCTTTTCTTGTCAGTCACCTCCAGAAGCTGGGGACGTCAAGGGGACCGTTTCCTGCTTGACCTAGTCAAGAATAAAAATAGTCTTCTCCAAGGGAGCAGGCAATTCTTCCTGGCCTTTCTGATCAACTCAACAAAAACCAATCCTTTCCTATTGGCTTGATTTGATAACTGACCTCAGGATACCTGCCGATTTCTACAGGAGGATGCAGACCAAGATACACATGCTCTAATAAGTGACCTACATTTTTAATTGTGGTTTTAATTGTGGTTGGCAAGCAAGAATGGATTAAGCTGTATCAGGAAGCTGAATCACATTAGTTAGGATGGGAAAACCAATAGTTGCAATAAACTAACCTCAATCGCCTTCTCATAGATGCTACGTGTGTGGGTGACGCCATAAATTTCAGCTGCTCTCTTGATGTAGATGTTGTACATATCATGCTGCTCTGAAGGCAGCACAGCCTGAGTAGCTCGCTCATATACTGCCATGGCATGGCGGGCCAGCCCATATTCCTCCTCCAGCTTAGCATATAAGAGATAGATGGCTGCAAAAGGAAAGAAAATTGGACCCAGATTTCAACTCCCGTCAATTTCAGGCCAATGTTTTTCATATCCAGACTTATTAGCGCTCTTGTTATCAAAAAGCATCCAAATAAGTCCTTGCTGACAATTTGTCCACTCTGATTCATCTTGCTCTCCTCCACTAAACGACGAAGAAATGAAGAGAAGGCCTATGCCTATGGAGATTCTCAGTCATCCACGTCATGCTTGTCCCAAAGGTGCTTTTCCAAAAGGCAACTGGACTTCTTTTGCTTTTGCTTGAAGACATTTCGCATCTCGTCCAAGAAGCTTCCTCAGTTCTTCAGAACTGAACTAAAGAAGCTTCTTGGATGAGAACCGAAATGTCTTCAAGCAAAAAGAAAAGAAGTACAGTTGCCTTTTGGAAAAGCACCTTTGGGAAGAGAAGTTCTCTTTACCCAATTTCCAGTGAAAAAGGCATTTTTGAGTCCTCAAGATCCTTCTCGGGCCAATAAAGCAAGTCCATCCATCGGGATTATTGGATAGGCTAGGACGTTTGCTACAGTCAACTGTTGTCCAGAAGACATGTCCCATCCAACTGTTCTTATAATCGGAATCTGACTAAATAGGAAGAGTTGTGACTCAACTTTTTGTTAAAGAGACATTTTATACATACTTTTTGCATATTTCTGCGGACAGCTATCCAGGGCCTGCTCAAACAGATCCCGAGCACGCTCCAACTTCTTGCCACCATAGCGGTCAATGAATTTGGTTAGATAGGTGTTCCAGATATCATAAACATTTGGCCACTTAAACAAGGAGATGCCTCTCTCATATGCCTGCCAAAATGAACAGAAGGTATAAACAAAACATTCAGACTGCTTTGCAGAAGGCTCTGCCCTATTCCCCGCTCACTTAAATACCATATGGGACTGTCATGCTTTGACTCTACTGATTCACATTTTAAGGAATAATCTTCTTCCTGCAAATTGCTAACCAACCAAAAACCACTTTAATCGGAGATCCTAGGGCCCTTCTACTGTATTGGACTGCTAATTCTACTTTAGTTATGTTTCTGTTTAACATTTTCCAATTAAACAAAAAAACTGATAGCCATCCCAGAAGAAAACAAACAAAATTTTTCAATTATTATAAACAATAGCTAAGGACAGCAAAGATACATGGCAATTATAGTGCAAACTATTTACTCTGTCCCTACACTTAAGCTATGGTTTTCTCTGAAACACAGACCATCTCAATGTAAAATATATTGGCTAGCTTGTTCTGAGTTTTGAGAAAGAGAGATTGAATACAGCAATTATCCTTTGCAATGTACTGTAAACAATAAGATCTTAGTGTACCGCAGCTGCTTTGCAGTTCTCTTCTGTACTACCATCTGTAACATGCAGCGTTCCAGGTTCAATGAATTCTACGCTGATACAGACCCAGATGGCAGAAGGAAGCATTGATGAAACCAACTCACCTTGAAGCTCTCTTCAAAATATTTGTGCTCCTCCAGGAACAGACCATAGTTAATGATGATTTGCGGGGTGGCAATGCGTAGATCCAAAATGCGATCGTATACAGCCTTAGTAGACTAGGAATGGCAAAGCAAAAACAGCTTCAATACTAGGCTGGACCAGAACTCCAGTCACAAGCACAGATTCTTATTACTCACTTCCCAACTATGTCCAGATTGAGAAGAAACACTTAAATTTGAGACTGAATGGCTTTTCTAGTGTAAACTGCTGGGCTTCTACCCCCAACTGGTCATCTCAGGTGCTGTCACACTTTCTATCAGTCACATGATAGATGTTAAATGAATAGAAATACAGCAATGCGCTTATAGGAGACTATTATTACCATTCTTCTTTAGCTACTTAGGGGAAGGAACAAATGGTTGTGCCAATAATTCCATTCTACCCCTGCTGCTTCAAGAGATTATTTCGAAGCCAAACTCATGAAATAGGAGGGAAAGGATGCTTAGATTCCTTAAAGAGGAAGAGCAAAAAAGAGACTATCTTTTATTTTGGATGACTTCTTTACTCACTTGCAAATTAAGAAGGGTAAGAAATATCTTGATTTGATTCTAAGGGGGGAATATTATTTTTAAAACATTTCATCTGCGCTTCGTTACAGGACTTTGTTCAATCTCGTAAGGTCTAAAGAGACAAAAAGGGGAATTTTCTTCTGGATGCCAAGCTTAGGCTAACAAATCTCTTCCTGGCAAGATGGCCCATCGTAAAAATTGTCAGGAGAAATGCCAGGCAGGATAGGTAAGAATGGAAGCCAACCAACACCACTTACTTTGAAAGTGCCAAGACTTTCTTCCAAGTCAGCCAGCATGGACCAAACCTTGAGGGATTTATATACACGATTCTGCACAGGCTCCGTGGAATCAAAATATTCAGCTTTCTTAGATGGAATAGCTGTAGCTTTCTGGAAGGAGAAAAAATGATGATAAGAACAGAGGAAGTAGAACCCCTGGACCAAGCAGATTAAGAATTGGGTTCACATACAGTATATCCACATATTCGAGACCAAGGAGCTTTGTTGTATGCAAAAGGAATCCTGACTTTCTTCAGCCTTGCTTAACTAAACCCACGCCCCTCTTATTGTGGAGTAAAAAGAATCTTTGTCAGCTTCCCAGTGATCAGATTCTCAGTCCACTATATCCAAGAAGATATAAAGACTAATGAGCAGGGGTGTCAAACTCAAGGCCCGCGGGGCACATCTGGCCTCTGCCAGCTCCATTTTTGCTGGTAGAGAGCTGCAGGAGGCCATTGCACCCACAAGCTCCCTGCGCCCCCCGCCCCCCCGAGCTCAGTTTTCGCTGGCAGAGGGCTAGCAAAAGAAACTAAAAACAAAACAAAAGGAGAAATGTTTCCCCTTTTGCATTTGAGCATGCAAGAAGGGACAGGAAAGGAGAAA
>JANHFL010007445.1:275791-293119 GCA_032468155.1 Oxyrhabdium leporinum
ATGTGCTGTCTAATCAACAGTGAAGTAAGCTTTGATTATTGGCTTTTTTCCATAGTAAGTTGAGTCATTACATGACTAGACTCAACTTTTCGACCATTTTTACCATGGCCACTAAGTGTACACCATGGTTGTTAAACATATCATGTGGTGTAAGTCTTATCCAATTGGGGTCTTTGCAAAAATAAAAATTACAAAATTACAAAATTACAAAACGCAATTGTGTGACTATGGGATACTGCAACCGCAGTACTGCACAACTGCAAACCAGCTCCCAAGCAACCAAAATGTGATCATATAACCACCAAGTAGTAGTTATATCTCTGAGGACATGTTGCAAGCAGGTAACTTTTTTCGAGCCTGTCCTAACTTCAAAGAGTTGTTAAGTGATGGGTCATAAATCTGTTGCCACCTTCCTTTCTAATCAGAAAACTAATTAGCAAGTGTTTCAAATTGAGCCCCCTTGAGCTTAATGCACAGGCCAAATGTTTTTCCCATCCATGTTGTCCTGCTCCTCTCAGGCTCTACCAAACCCTTTAAGTTTGCAGGCTAACACTGTACCTTATGCATGAAGACCAGGGCACGCTCATGGCAGTTGTTCACTTCTTCATAGCAGGAATCTGTTACACATTTGCTCTTAACTTGTTTCCGCCGCTGCTTAAGATAGTTGTACCAGAGCTTGTAGCTGCAAAACAAAAGAGATCATCAACATCAAAATAAAGAATTTTGATCTTTTCCAACTCTGATAGCAAATTTTGAAACACAATCTTCACACTTTTGTTGGGAAGATTTAGCTACCCAAAGTATTGCTAATCTCTTTCAGCAAAAACAAACTTTGACTAAAAAAAAAAAAGCAGGGGGCAGAAAGGGCATCAGAGTAAATCAGTGGTTTTTATGAAAAACTGGGTGTTAAAAAAATAATTTCAGTATTTGCCAAAATGTAATTTTCAAAACAATCATAATGAATGAAAGATAACTATACCTTCCTGGCAATTCCTTAAGAGCTCTCTCATAGATCAAGTTCAGGATATGTTTGGGAGCATTCTGCTTGAAGTCAATATAGCGGATCCAGCACTTGACAGAGAATGGGTTGCGCAAGATCTCTTCTTCATATTGTAGGTCTTCTTCCTCCTGTGCAGGGAGGTGACATGAGTTTGGACAAAAAGCACTGTTTTCTTTCACTGAACAGCCCTACAACTTCAATATCCCAACAGTATTGTTTTCAGGTTATTTCTATAGGATACATGATAGCATTATGTAGTAATAACACATATGTGGGGGACCAAGAAAATCTAAACACTTATCCTAATCTCAGTGTCATTAAATAGCTTCTGACACATCTCTGTAACGCTCCTATTGTCCCTATCCACACCACTTGTTATATGGGAATAATAGGTTAATAAAAATAACAATTGTATAAGGTATGTCACTAAATGTTGATATAAAAGTTGTAGCAGACATGGAAATACGGTACTATTATTTTAATTGCAATATTAGATAATGATGTTATGGTCTTTCCTGCCCACCTCACAAAGGCGCAGAGAAATTGCAGCTATACTTATCTTAAAATGTGCTTTCAAAAGCAATACAGCATTATATGATTTTCATCCTTTAATCACCTACTGTTAGAAGGAAGTTGGCAATACAAGCCATTTTAGGGTGCCTATATAATTCCCAAATCTTCTCTTAAAGATAAAATGCAGACAGTAGTTTCAGACAGCCAGAGGCATTCCTGTCTGATCTGTATGGATTGCGATTCACAGTTGATAATTAAAAGGCATTAGTTTTTCCCCACGAACAAAAATCCCCACGGTATATTGACGATGTTGCAAAAGCGATCCACTGTAACTACACTGTTTTTTCTGTTCGCGATCGGGTGTGTTTGTCTAAGTGTATACTTAGACCAATATACTCACACTTAAAAAGACGTACGTCTAAGTCTATTTATTCATGTTGTATGGCTGTAGTATTATTATTATTATCCTTCCCATCTTCTTCACCACCCCCTTCTTATTGGCATCATTATGATGATTAGGATTACTCTGTTGATTTGCAGCTTTTGCATCGGAGACAATTCCTCCAATCACACCTGGCCAATGAAGTACCGTATTCCACTCTATTACTCCACTGGGGGAAAAATATCGAATTGAGCCTCCCCTTCCGAGCGGTTCTACTGAGAAAAAGCCTCGCCACGTAAACATCGATGGAAGCCCATCCTCCCGACCCAGGGACCCAACCTCTCCCCCAGCCCTACTCACGAAGAAAAGCTCCCGCTTTCCTGACACCGTCTCCGATTCCGGCATCGCGGCCTTTACCTGTCGAGGCCAAATACGGCGCGCGAAGATGACGTCTTTTCTCCCGCCTCCGTTGCGTTCGAAATTCAACGTCGAACCAGTCCTTCTTCTCAGTCTTGCATTGGGCTGGCCTCCCATTGGCCATCGGAGAGAAGAGGCGGGTTCCTTTTCCGTCGCCGGGCATCATGATATCCAGGAACCAGCTTGAGATTTTACGGGTCGGTAATGCGTGGGCGGTGAGAAGAAAGGGGTGGGGGTGTCATTCGCCTTTATTAAAGGGGTCGATCGGGTGGAAGGCTCGCTAGATCGCGGGGGGGCTTCCTACGTTTCGCTCTGGGGGAAGGGTCAAGGTCGGAGAATCTGCGACATAGTAGAATAACTCATTTTGAATGTACACTGGCCGGCATACATTAAAATGAAATTTCGTTGCATACAGCTCTCAGAGGGTCACCACCTCCAATATACGCTACATAAACATGACTAAATAAATAGATAATGCATATACATACATACATACATACAAAATATGCTTATACCCACATATAAGAATTCAGGAATTCTTTTTAACAGGAAAATATGTGTTTCAGTGCGTGAAATCTAAGCTGCACTTGTTAATAGACTTTGCTGGGGAAACACCGCTTCCTCTCGCTCCCTTTCCCACCAGTACTCCTTGGGGCTTAAACTTTGAGGCACTCTCTGTTAGGGTTAGGGTTTACTACCTTTCTTGCCACAGCCATTAAGTGAATCATCGCAGTTGTTAAATTAGTGACTCGGTTGTTAAGTGAATCTGGCTTCCCCATTGATTCTGCTTGTCAGAAAGTCGCAAAAGGGGATCGCATGAGCCTGGGACACTGCAACTGTCATAAATATGAATCGTTTGCCAAGCATCTGAATTTTTGATCACGTGACCATGGGGATGCTGCAACGGTCGTAAGTGTGAAAAAGTCATAAGTTCCTTTTTTCAGTGCCATTGGAACTTTGAACGGTCACTAAATGAATTGTAAGTCGAAGACTACCTGTATTGGGTGCAATTGGCTGCCTTCTCTTCCCCCGCAGCAATGTTTTTCAACCTTGGCATCTTGAAGATGGGTAACCAACTCATACTGGCTGGGGAATTCTGGAAACTGAAACCCACATATTTTCAAGCTGCCAAGATTGAGAAACTTTGCCCTACAGCAGTGGTTCTCAAAGGGTGGTCTAGGACCCTTTCAGGGGAACTGCTAGGTCAAAATTATTTTCATGATAATACTGAGATGGTTTTTTTCACTCTGTAATTTGACATTGCTGCTAACCTTTAAAATGTGTTGGGTTTTAGTATGGGGTTAAAGCAGAATTTCCTGAAAAGGCTATGCTTCTTCCTTTTTCAACCAAGATCTGTGTGTGAGGCTGCCTTTTCTTTATTTATTCCATCCAAAACAACAGATGGCAGCAGATTCAATGCAGAAAAAAATAGGAGAATTCAGAGTCTTCTATTAAACCAGATATTAAGAAGATTTGAAAATACTAAAACAATGCTACTCTTCTTGCTATTTTTTTGTTTTGGAAAATGTAATTATTTTTATGCTAAAATATTTATATCAACATGAAAATAGCTTTATTTGCAAATAGCTGATTAACAATACATAAATTATAGGGAGAGGGGCAATTATATATGAAATATAAATAAAATACTATAAAACATTCTCTATTTTAGTTTCTAATATAGTAAATATTGATAGATACAACCCATGTTAACAACAGTTCTTTGACATATTCAATAATTTTTAAAAATGTAAAGAGACCATGAGACCAAAAAGTTTGAGAATTGCTGCCATAGAGACTAGTACAGCTCTGAATATCACAAATTCTTACAAAAAATTAGTCTGAAAAGAAATACAGACCCTTTTTCATTTTTACCATTTTGTAATGTCTGCCTTTTAACTAAGAAGGTAAGAAAAAATATTCAATATAAGTCATGTAAAATAATTTCTTTTCTATGATTCAACCAATGGCATTTAGGTTTTTTTCTTTCTCTTTCAGATGATGGTGTATCTGACTTTCCCAGTTGCTATATTCTGGACAGCAAATCAGACAGAATTTTTTGAAAAATATGCAATCGCAGTAAGTCTTCTGTAATTAGATGACAAAAATCTGGGCTAATACATTTATTTCCAAAGTTTCCCAGTTCATCTTAAAAAAAAAAGGGAATCAGCCTGGTATCAATACTTGGAAAGATTCTGGAAAATATAAGCAACAAATCTGCAAACACCCAGAGCAGGGGTTCCCAACAACTGGTCTGTGATCTGGTACCGAGTCATGGCCCATTGGAAACCGGGCCACGCAAGTGGCAGGCGAGCTCGCAAAGCTGCATTTGTGCAAGCAGTGTGCACACGAAACCATCCCCTCTCTTCCCCCTGCCGCCGCCACTGGTCTACAGAGCTGGAAAATTGGAGACCACTTACCTAGAGGCAAACAAAAGTCATAACCAAAAGCCAGCATGGATTTGTCAAAAACAAATCATGCCAGATAAATCTTATCGCATTCTTTGACAAAGTGACAAAATTAGTGGACCAGCAAAATGCTCTGGGTATAATTTACTTGGATTTCAGTAAGGCATTTGATAAAGTTGACCACAACCCACTTCTTGATAAAACAGAAAAATGTGGGGTTAGACTGCATCACCACTAGATGGATTTGTAACTCAAACAGACAAACTGCACTCAATGTGTAGTCCTTAATGGAACTGCATCTACATGGAGGGGAATATGCAGTGGGGTACCCCAAGGCTGTCTTAGGCCCAGTACTCTTCAATATCTTCAGCAATGACTTAGATGAGGGAATAGAAGGAGAACTCATCAAATTTGCAGATGACACCAAGCTCACAGGAACAGCCAATACTCCAGAAGGTAGGGTCAAAATACAGAAGGATCTTAACAGATTTGAACACTGGGGCCTAGCTAACAAAATGAAATTCAGTGTAGAGAAAAATAAGGCTTTATATTTAGGCAAGAAAAACCAAATGCACAAGAATACAATGGGAGCTATTTGGCTCAACAGTAATAACTGTGACAGGGATCTTTTGAGTCCTCGTGGACAATCACTTAAATATGAGCCAGCAGTATGCTGCAGCTGCCAAAACAGCCAACATAGTCCTAGGCTGCATTAATGGAGGGATAGAATCAAGATCATGTGAACTGTTAATACCACTTTACAATGCCTTGCTAAGACCATACTTGGAATACTGCATCCAGTTTTGGTCGCCATGATACAAAAAAGATGTTGAGACTCCTGAAAGAGTGCAAAGAAGAACAACAAAGATGATGAGGGGACTGGAAGCTAAAACACGAAGAACAGGAATTGCAGGTTGCAGGAATTGGGTATGCAATTGCAGGTTGCAAGAATTGGGCATGTCTAGTTTAATAAAAAGAAGGACTAGGGGAGACATAACAGTGTTCCAGTATCTAAAGGCCTGCCACAAAGAAGGGGGTCAACTGATTCGCCAAAGCATCTGAAGGTAGCACTGGAGGGAAACTAATCAAGGAGAGAAGCAACCTAGAACCTAGCAGAAGTTTCCTGACAGAACAATGAATCAATGGAACGACTTGCCTCCAGAAGTTGTGGATGCTCCAACACTGGAGGTTTTAAGAAGGGATCAGATCACCATTTGTCTGAGATGATAGGTTTCGTGTTTGAGCAGGGGGTTGGACTAGAAGACCTCCAAGGTCTCTTCCAACTCTGTTATTCTGTTGTTCTGCATTTTTTCTATGTTGATTTAAACTGGACTTGCTCAAGCACTGGCTGGACTCAATGGTCTATCATGCTATAATTTAAAAAAAATCACAATAGTGACAAATAGGACATTCATTAGAACATAGTAGGGCATCTTCCCTCGTAAATGATGCACCTTGATTCCAGTTTCCATTCAACTATTTCTTTTAAGCACAGCATTTTACTTGCTGATCTCTTTTCCATTTTTTCTTGGTGGCATTTTATGTTCTGTCATGGCTTGTTACATCACTTCTGACACATTGTTTTCTTGCTACATTTTCTACAGAGCAAGATCTTTCAACCTCTAACTGAAGAGCAGGTAAATTTGTTGCTGCAATAAATGTCATTAATGTACAGTTTGGAAGGGAGAAAAATCTATGGTGAAAATTGCATTTGTCTTCTCCAGAGAAAAGATCTAGAAGCCTTTAGAAAAAGACTGCGGGAGATGAATGAGAAGAAACAGCTGGAGGCGGATAAAAAATAATGGAGTGGTATTCTCCCCTTAATTCCAAAAGATTTTCAGCAATGAAATGAAATTGTATTCCACAATAAATTCTGTATTTTGTATATATGTAATTCGGAATTGTATTCTTCTGTACATATCTTAAGACATTTGGGGGATAAGACTGAGAAAAAAAATGACTTTGTTTCTTCAGTTGTGATCAGTCTCTTGCAATGTATAATCATTAAAATTAATCACTGACCTGGCAACTGTCTCATGTGAATCACCGTGACTAAAGCAGCATACAGTAAGATTATATTACACAGCACAAGTGCATATAGTATTTTATTTGCATCTGCCAAACTGAAGTTAAGATTGTGATGTTTTCTTAAGTATCTTTGAATCAGAAGTGCAGCACCGCTCTAAGAATTAATCAATTAATAGGAGCAAAATAACTCTAAAGGGGAGCTGGGTTGGGGAACAGTGGTGTATGGGATTAGTAGTGTATCATCTTTTTCCAATAACTGCTGAACAAGGTTAATCTTGATATGAAAAACTGGAAAGAAAGAAAAAAATAGGTGGAGAACCTAAAGGTGGTTTTCCAAAAAGACATCTAGACTTTCTTGATTTTTTCCTTGCAAACATTTTGCTTCTCATCCAGGAAGCTTCTTCATTTTCAAACCAAGACTTTGTTCTTGAACTAAAGAAACTTCTTGGGTGAGAAGCAAAATGTTTTCAAGGAAAAAACCAAAAAAATCCAGCTGTCTTTTGGAAAAGCACATTTTGGACAACCAGTAGCTTCTCTGAGCACTCCTATTGCTTGGATTTTAGCTCCCCTGCACTTTCTTCCTATTTTTAATGCTCCTTGAATATGTGTGATTGAAAATGTATGCAGATTTCATGTGGAAAGGCATTATAGATGTCTGTTCCAAGTCACAAGAATGTCAAATTGATGAAACCTGCATTGAGACCTAGTAGTTCTTCCCTTTCATACCTACCTCATGGTGCCACATGTAAGGGTGTTGCAGGCTGAGTTTGCAATGTGCATTTAGTCATTTGTGCCCACTAATGCCCTTGCCGATAGCAATAGCAATAGCACTTAGACTTATATACCGCTTTACAGCCCTCTTTAAGCGGTTTACAGAGTCAGCATATTTCCCCCAACAACCTGGGTCCTCATTTTACCGACCTCGGAAGGATGGAAGGCTGAGTCAGCCTTGAGCCAGTCAGGATCAAACTCCTGGCAAGTCGGCAGAGTTAGCCCGCAATCCTGCATTTTAACCACCGTGCCCCCAGGGCTCTTCTGTAGATACCTAGAGAATGGTTATATGGGTAAGTGTGTCCTTAATGTACTAATTCTTTCAATAGCCTTTCTGGTTCTTTTCCATTGAATGAGAACAGGTGTCATTAATCCATCCAACACAGGGAACTTAAATCAGGAATTCAAGAGGGCTTACTGGGATCAATTTATTTGTTTTCCAGGCTATGACATGAAACTGAAGGGCGAATAATTAGATGTGTCATTTTCTTTTTGATGGAATTTGGATCCAGTCCAGCAGTGAGAGCTTTGTCTCCAGGGAGAAAGCGGAATTCTGAATTCTTTGCTTTATGTATTCTTCACTATTTCCTGAGCTGCAAACAGAATTAGTAGCAATGTTATCCACATTTTTGCTTTGCTTATACATATGGATAGCAAGAAACAGCTGTCTTCTTCAAGCCACCAGCAGTGTTGCCTTATAGTGGCATGCCCATCCTGACACTAGGAGATCTGCTAAGGAAATCAACAAGGAGGGAACAGTTGGACATGTTTATTAGAATCACAGGGTCTGTACAGTAAATGTGCAAGGCCAATACAGCAGTGAGGGGATGATCTTGAGTGAGAGGCACAGCGTGTGCTTAGTGGAATCACATTGGTGTCTGCTGCTTTCCCAAGCAGGGCTGGGGAGGATCTCATTTCTGCAAAAAGAAAATAGGCAGAGGATGATAATGCAGCAAAAGAGAGGAGAATTTTCCTCTGTATAGAGTGGCTAGGCAGAAGCAAACACAAGCATAGGCATATACAGATAGAATCAACTCAGATCAGAATTTTGAGAGGCTATGACTGGGTGCCGTGAATCCTCTCTTATTTAAATAGACATTTCTCACTAACGACTGTTTCGCAGCAAGCAGGTTGTAACCTTTTGACAAGTACATTGGATTTTTTTTCCCCCTAAAGAAATTTACCAACATAGTTTTGTCTTTGCTCAAGGCACAATAGCCTGTCCTATCCCCTTCTGGGTGCTTGACTTACTGATATCAGAGTGTTCATGCCCACTTGGAAGAGAAAACAAGCTGCTTGATAATGTGAGGAAAAAAGAAACAGTAGTTTGGTCCACATAGGTGCTAATGAGATGATAACTATATCTGGCCAGCCCTTGAAGCCAGGGTTGCCAAAGAAGGCTTTCGAAAATAGGTTTTCTATTCTACGGGACTGGCAGGAAGCACTCGTGGGTCTTAATGCATGGAAGTGAGGATGGTGCCAGGAGGAAAGATGCAGATTGGTTGGGCACTGGAGGACTTTTTAGGTCAAGCCAAACCTGTACAAAAAAAAAAAAAAAGATGCATTTGAACTGAAATGCAACCAGATTCCTGATGTGTAATATCACAAAGGTAGAGAACAACTTTGAAATGATTCTGAGGGAAAACCCATCCACAGACTCTCCAAAAATTTCAAGATGGGATACGTGGTTGTGATCAAAGCCCTGCTTCTTTTTACACATGTACAAAATGCACACGTGCAAACACAATAGCTCCATAGACGAAACTGCTGTTTCTTATGCTATTATTGTCTTGAAAAACATATTAAGTTTCTAACATGTTTCCTAAATGATGGTGGAATAAAGGGAAAGAGTGTCTCCATTTCTTTTTTTGCTGCAAAGGTGTGTGCTGCTTCTTGTTATCAAGGTTTCAGATTTTATATATTTTCCAGTACATGATCCATCCTGAGAATTTTAGAGAGTTAAGGGACTCATTAAAAAAAAAAGCAAAAGAGATACCGCTTTATTTATATTTCCTTTGCGTGTTTCCAGACTTAGTAAGAAAAGGCTTCTGAGAACAGGGTGTGCGGCTTAGCCCATTTGATTGATTTACCAGCCCTGCTTCTTTATTCTCTGGGTAGGTTTTAATGGCCACCCTGCTCCTGTTCACACCCATTTCTGAAGAGACTCACCTTGGTGGCATCGGAGCCTGATAGGCTGTTGGTGTTACTGCTCTGAAAACCAGGAAGGTAGTTGAAGCTGACCCTTTGATCGTCCATTCGTCGGCTCTGTGTATGAGCCAGCATTTCCATGAAGTTATCCATCTCAGGGGGTGGGCTGGGGCTATCCTCTGCAGGCCCAAAAAATAGAAGCAGCTATCAATGGAGGGCATAATGCAGGACAGCAAGAGTATCCTTCGTTTTCATTGTTTTAGATTTAGTCACTAGTCTGCAGTATGTCAAACATTGCCGTTTGTCAATTTAGCATCTTTGCTTCTTAGCATTTGATGAATGTGAGAGCTCCTAGCTAACTTTAGCAGATTTTAAAACCACAAAGCAGGGTTGAATGAAGACTACCAGGAAAATAATGATCATGTCTCAGAAGAAGACAATGGTAAACTACTTCTGGATCTGAGGGAGGTGGGCGATTCAAAAATGTGAAAAATAATAAATAAATAAAAAGAAAAGCAAACAAACAAAACACCGCACATGGACATATCCCTACAGTCACTGAAAGCCAGTGAATATTTATCACATGAAATCCCCAAGCAATATTGGAAATGGCTTCTCTTGACCGGTAGTTAGGGGGCCAGTAGTTAGGGGATCTCAATTGCACTCTAGAAAAGGTTTAGAGTAAATGGGCTATCGGTATGTTAATCTGTAGTGGAAGAAGACTTTCTCATAATACTTTACATGAGTTTTGCGAGAATTTATCCTGCAAGAAAACTTTCCTATATCCCAAGACATCTGTTTTGTAAATACTGAAAGTAGACCCAACAGAGGATGTGGACCTCTTTAGCAGTAGTCAGGATCCAAAGTTTTGCTTGGTCTTGAGAAGATGAATTCTCTGCCCCAGTAACTCTTGGATTTACTAAACTTTATTTAGCTTAGAGAACTCACTCTTTTCGGGATCTGAGCCACTCTTGCCATGTATAATTTGAATGTTACAGCGTTGTTCATCCATACGTCCTCCCTGCACATGAGTCAGCAGATTGAAGAAGACTTCTTGTTCCGGAGAGCCTGACTATAACAGAAGAAGAAGAAGAAGAAGAATCAGTTGGTTCCAACTTTGCCTGCCTTAATTTCACAAGAATCTTTCCACTGGCCAGTCTTTGTCACCAACTTCAGGAGCAAAGCCACATAGCTTTCCAACATTGCTCACTTGAAGGATTGAGCTAGGAACATACAACACTCATACTTTTACTAACTTGTCGACCTTTTGATATGATATTGAACTACAAAGGCCAATAATATAATTATGTGGTTCTCTCCTCTGTGTATTTCTTCTTTTGCCTTTTCAAACTTAATGAATCAGGAATGAACATGACTTCTAAAGCACTATTTGTGCCATCTAGGATAGATGTGCAAATGGAATGATTGCTAGTATTTATTCAGAAGGAATCTGGCAGCATCTTTTCTGTCTGGGGGTTGAAGTTCACCAGGCTTAAAGTTGCCAAGGTTGGAGAACCCTGCTATAGACTACTGGCCTCATAAATGTGACTAGATTACAACTCTCAATAACCTGATCAGCAGGGTTAATGGTGAGGAGAACTTTTAGTACAGCTAGCAGCAATATCTAGATAGCTGAAAGCTCTCTACTGCTGTCAGAACTCCTTGCAATGCCTTTGCAAGTATGTCAAGTTTCATTATTCCTATGATATAAATCAAGGTTGCTTGTCTACAAAAGGTGGGAAAGTGGCTCGCTCTTCTATTTTATTGATTCTGTTCCTTATGATAATAATGTATTAAGTACCATAAACCTTTGATGGAATAAGCCTCCTTTCAGCAAACTCTGGCTGCAATGAACAAACTTTCCATCAGAATACTTTCCTGAGTAACAATCCGGTCAGATGCATCCGAAGTAGTTGAAATTTATATTAGTTTTTGTTAACATCATTTGTGTAAATTATGCAGATGGTATAGGACAGGTTATTGCAAGTGACATATTTTGCATCATTTCCTTAATAACCTCATTACTGAAATTACGCAGATTGCACAGATGACAAACTTTCTGATTCTATTGACATTTAGAAGTAAAACAGAAGCCCTTCCCCCATGTGGCCCTTATATAGAGGTTTTACCCAAAAGTAGATTACAGATGATGACTCATCTCTTAATCATATCCCTTTGCAAAATATAGCATCAGAAAAAGGACTCACAGCTCTTTACAAAACACAGCATTAGGAGTATATAGGAAAGCCAAGAGTTCACTTTTAAAACCTTAGGTTCAAAAAAAAAAGGGGGGGGGAAGCAAAGGGTGTTTTCATTTGCTCATTAAGTGAGCTTTAAGCTTTATGTTCGTTGTTCAATGTCTGGAGGCTAACTCTGAAGCAAAATAACCGGGATCAGCTTAATGCTACCGGTATTATCATCCCCTGGACAATAACTAAAGCAGATGGAGTGTGATCTCCTAGGGAGGAAGGGGTTTTTATATAAAGCAGAGCCATCATTCATTGAGCTGCCAATGGGAGGAGGATGAGCTTAGAATCAATGATCTTCTGAAAAATGGCAAAAGATTCTACTTGACTGCCCTTTTGACTTAGAACAGCTGGAGAGCAAATGGGAGAGACATATGGTAGGAGACCTTGTCAGAACCAGAGTAACAAACATGTCTGAAAATACTGGCGCAAGGGAACTAGATACACTGCCTTTAGAATAACAATAGCATTAGCACTTAGACTTATATACCACTTCACAGTGCTTTACAGCCCTCTCTAAGTGGTTTACAGAGTCAGCATATTGCCTCCAACAATCTGGGTCCTCCTTTTACTGACCTCAGAAGGATGGAAGGCTGAGTCAACCTTGAGCCGGTCAGAATTGAACCGCTGGCAGTCAGCAAAATTAGCCCGCCATACTGCATTCTAACCACTGCACCCCCACGGCTCTTAATAGTGCAATAGTTAGAAAGTCAACATCTTTTCCCCTTTGAGGGTGCTTCACCTGTCTCCACTGATGATTGGGGACTCTTGTTAATCTTCTGAGCCATTTATTCATCCCTCAGTCCAACCAATCTCACCCAGGACCATTCTGAACATGAGATTTGGAGTCTTTCCTTCGTGGAATATCTGAAGATCCTTGAATGGCTGAAATGTGAAGGTGGCTTGCCTGGAAAACATGGCATCCGGGGGCCAAAGGAGTTGACTTGATTGCCAATGAGCTAAATTGCAACACATGGCCTTCCATTAAGAGAAGCCTCCTACGACTGGCATGAACTTTTTCCTCCACTCAGCAAAAGGAGACACTGAAAATCAAATTACCCTCGGGTAGTCTTTAAGCAGCCATGCCCTTCATAAAATGACATCGACTCTCTCTGCAAATTGAGATGAAAATACTTTTCAGACACCTGCTATTTGCAACATAAGGTGCCACATGCCTCAGGGCGGTGCGAATGGCTTTTATACATCTGGCTAAGTTGCTGTTTTCAGACCCCAAGGATTTCAACCTTCCCCCTCTCCCCCCGGAATGGTCCTATTTAAGCACGTCTGAACTCTCCCCACCCAGTAACTCAAACAAAACAAAGCAAAAAAAAACACAGGCTGTTTCCTCTGTGTGTATGTGTGTGTGTGTGTGTGTATTTCTGCTTCAGCCCTGCCATGGCAGCCTGCCCATGTTCTCAATTCCTTAAACCCTGCAGTTATTTCCTAGAACAAATAAAAATGTTATTTTCAAACCTGTAAAGCAAGATACCTCTCTCACTTCGCTTCAAGTAAGAAATGCGAATTTGTAAGTGCTTTTAACATTAGCTCATGCTTCAAACACAAGTGTCTATGGAGATTCTCAGTCATCTGGGCCAAGGTTGTCCCAAAGGTGCTTTTTTTTTCAAAAGGCAACTGGATTTGCTTTTCCTTGAAGACGTTTTGCTTCTCCTCCAAGAAGCTTTTGAAGGGTTTTTTGTTTTTGTTTTTTGTAAAAAGCACCTTGGGGACTTCAAACACAAGATTACGGCTACGAATGAAGGAAGAAAATATGAAATGAAGAGCTAAGGTATTAAAATTATCCATGCAATCAAATCCCCTTTTTTCCTCCCCTAGTGAGATTTTCTTTGTTTTGTTGGTAACGTTTCCTTATTGCCTGAACATTTTCAGAATGAGATAACGCTGTCCTTCGTTCAAAGGTGAAGGGTATTTCTGTAACACAGCCACAGTGAACAAAGCTACTACAGCCTAAATTTATTCACATTCAAGATGAAACGGACAATTTCGTCTTCCTTTTCTCTAGAAAGAATTTGCCATTCAGCGCAATTCACCTAATCAAGCCGTGGGCAAGTCCTAGGAAAGGTTATCAGGAGGTGTAAAAAGGAAACTGAGAGACCGACAAAGGAAAGGGGAATTTTTTTCAAAGTCTCTCCCGTTTCTTAGATGTGGTTTTTACTTCAATCAAGGGATCATCTCGCAGATTTATTGCAAAACACACATGTTCTATAGATCTCAGAAGTCACAGAGCAGACATCATGATCTACTTCAACAGGAATCTGACACCTGATATTAACCGTACGTTTAGCTCCATTTTAGGCTGTAAACCAGTAAGACAACAGGATGTGGACCTATTGTGCAACTCCTCTCAAGAATGTGCAGTTGTTACAACCTTCTACTCGAGCTCCGTCAACAGCTGCCTTCTTTATTTATTTTTTTCTTCTAAAGCACAAGATGCCTCGTTTGTGAGGAAGATGGCTTTGTTCATTTTGCTGAACTCTTCAAACAAGAAAAACCACTGTAATTAAAGCATTGGGGAGGCAAAGTGAGAGCCATGAATTTATTCAGGCTTTATAAATGGCTGATTCTTCGTAAGAAACAACAAATTAACAAGTGGGTTTAAATGCTTAGCCATCAATGTTTAAATGTCAGGCTGAGCTTGGTTTTCTGAAGAGAGAGGGAGGGAGAGAGAGAAAGATGGAGAGAGAGAGGGAGACAGAGAGAGAAAGAGGGAGACAGAGAGAGCGGGAGACAGAGGGAGACAGAGAGAGGGGGGGAGAGATAGAGAGAGTGACAGAGAGAGAGGAGAGACAGACAGACAGAGAGAGAGAGACAGAAAGAGAGAGAGAGAGAGGGAGAGGGAGAGAGACCTCACTATTCCTGCCTTTGCATTCTATGTGAAAAAAGGATATTGCAAATACCAGTAAGATTGACTAATTCTTGAGTCCCATCACAAGAGACCTTCTGTTGCATATAGACTCTGTACAGAAGAGTTTGTTTCCATAATGGTTTTGCTGCCTTCTATCCTACAATAATGTTTGACATTCTAATTAGCAGTCACACATTTGTACCATTGCTTGGTAGAAGGGGTTGTCCCAAAGAAACCAATATATTAAATCCCAAACTTCTGGAATTCTTGTTCCAAACATCAAGCCACAACACAGATTGTATATTCAGTTTAGGACAGAAGGACCTTTCCTTCTCCTATTAGAGAAGAAAAGCTGCATTGGTAGGAGTGTGCTAGAGACAAGAGGCCAGATCTAAGGCCAGGAAAACTGGTCAGAATCCCTGCAACAGAAGCTTCCCTTTATTTCCACCGCCCAGTCACTTTGCAGATTAGCCAGAGAGAAATGGCTGCAGGGCTAGAAACTGAGGGAGGAAGCCGTGGGAGTCTTGATATAAGTCAGGGAATCAGGAACCATCTTCCAATCTCAATGGGTCAGCCTTGCAAGATAGACCAGATACGAAACATGCACAGATAAGCTTATTATGCTTTATTGTAAGACTTAATAAATGTATTACAATCTTAGGACCACAATATAATGTAAGGTTATATTAACAGAATTTCGCGAGTGTCTCCCTTCGTCCCTTCTACAGCTCAAGAAACTTGGGAGGGTCTCTTCTAAGCTTGCCCTGTCCACATTCCTGCTGCAGGCTAAGTTGTTGTTTATCTGATTGCTCTTTTGACTGTGTCTCTTTGCCCTGTCCCCCAAGGTCATTCTCACATACCATTAGGCAACATGATCCCCCAGGAAATGGGGGAAATCATTTGCCGGAGAGTTACATCAGATCAATGAAAGAAGCAACTTCTTACTTGAGACGTGCTGAGATCCTTCAACATGCAAAACAGCATCCTCTATTGGATGATGGAAATTGGAAGAATCCTTGGGAGATTCCTCCAAGGACTTGTTGCCAGGAACTGGTAAGGAGACACTCCTACATTTGCATTTTGTCTGTGGGTGCCAAACACTCTGATCCAACAGGACCTGTGATAATTTTTAATTTAACGATGAAGATTATGGCAATAAAGCCATTTTTGTATGTCATTCATATCTATCAATCTTAAAAAGGATCCAGGCAGAGAAAAAGAATGTTTTGCAAAAGTTTACAACATAATTATCTCCACCATCTGGAATGAGCCTTCTTTAATTAAGGCTTGCCAGTAAATTTCCAAGCTTTGTTCCAATCCCTACCTTCACAAACCACTTCTTTACAGAAAGATTTCTATTCCATCTCTTCAGTTGCAGCTCACAACTTTTTAAAAATCGCTGCAAGTTTTGTGCTTTCAAAAACAAAAAAAATCCAACCAACCAAAAACAAGATAATACTAAGAACACTTACAAAAAAAAAAAACAATGCAAAAGATCCAACAAAAAGCATAACGCGGCAAAAGTACAAGGTAACAGATTTAATTATTTAGACTGCCAGTACAGAAGATGCTTTCCTATGAAGCCAGAGAAACCACAGTAGAGAGGGTCAAACATTCCCGAAGAATTCTAGAATTTAGCTGTTTGGTGGCCCAAAAAACTTCAGTTGTATTCCAGGGAACAGGAAAGATGAGAAAAGAAGAGTTCTGCAGAGTTTCTGAGCCCACCTCTTGACAGACTTGAACACTGGGCCCTATCTAACAAAATAAAATTCAGTGTAGAGAAAAGTATAAAGTCTTAGACTTAGGCAAGAAAAACCAAAAGTACACATATAGACTGGGTGAAACCAGGCTTAATAGCAGTAACTGTGAGGGGGAGTCTTAGTGGACAACCAGTTAAATATGAGCCAACAGTGTGTGGTGGCAGCCAAAAAAAGCCAATGCAATCCTAAATTGCATTAACAGAGGGATACAATCAAGATCAAGTGAGGAACTAACACCACTCTATAAAGCCTTAGTAAGACCACACCTAGAATACTGCGTCCAGTTTTGGTCACCACACTATAAAAAAGATGTTGAGACTCTAGAAAGCGTGCAGAGAAGATCAACAGGAAGATTAGGGGACTGGAGACTAAAACATACGAAGAGCGGTTACAGGAACTGGGCCTGGCTAGTCTAGTGAAGAGAAGGACCAAGGGAGACATGAGAGCAGTCTTCCAATATTTGAGCTCTGCCACAGAGAGGAAGGGGTCAAGCTATTTTCCAAGCCACCCAAAGACCAGACAAGGAATAATGGATGGAAACTGAACAAGGAGAGATTTTACCTGGAAATAAGGAGAAATGTTCTGATAGTGAGGACAATGAACCAATGGAACAGCTTCCCTTCAAAAGTTGTGAGAGCTTCATCACTGGAGGCTTTCAAGAAGAGACTGGACTGCCATCTGTCAGAAATAGTGTAGGGTCCCCTGCTTGGCTGGGGGGGAGGCAAGTTGATTTTTTTTAAAACATACATGAAATAAAACTAAATTGTGATTTATTTGAGAGTAGATATAACT
>JANHFL010007445.1:301079-322151 GCA_032468155.1 Oxyrhabdium leporinum
AAGGAAAGGAAAGGAAAGGAAAGGAAAGGAAAGGAAAGGAAAGGAAAGGAAAGGAAAGGAAAGGAAAGGAAAGAAAGAAAATGGAGGGAGGGAGGGAAGAAAGAAGGAAGGAAGGGGAATCAGTGTCAACTGCGAAATAGAATTGGGGACAGTTGATACCTGCTTGCCTTACCTCTCCCCTTGATCTATCTACCTCCTACCTCCTTGTCCAGTTAGAAAGACCTCTTCCTCTTCCAATTTGTCACTGAGATGCCATCTTATGGTTCTGCCATTGTGACTAGTGATAAAGAATGGGCTTTGAAATACAGCTGTTGCTTTTTGTTCACTGGTAAAGCATTTGCTGCAGTTGGTAGCCAAATCTCAGAATATAATCCAAGTGGAGTGACTCTGGAGTAGCTTCTTCTGTGAAAAGCTTTCTACCAGATCAGATATGGCCTCACTTGATGGCAGGCAATCTGGCCCTGAAGTGACGGTCTCAAAAGAACATGGTTGAGTAAGGACAGACTAGAATTAAGAGCACTGCTCTGTCCTCCCATGCTTCTTTCTAAAGCCCATCTCCTTGTCCTGGATATTGTTTCAGGGGATGAGCCCAATGCACCTGACAAGTCTGGATCATCCCTGGGAAACTGCAACATGTAAATATGAGACCAACAGGTCTCTTACGTGGCATCTGTAATGTTGTGCTCAAACCTTTCCTCCTTTTCAGTATCTGCCACCAATGGCAGATAAGTCATTGTGCCAGCCAAAAGAACCCATCAAATTTAGCCCTTCTCCTTAAGTCAAGCACAGAAGCTCCCACTGCAGGCCCCCAGTCAACGTGATCTGCTCCCTTACCTGAGATACTCCTGACATCCACTTCCTTCAGAGGAGCCTTCTTCTGAAACTCTTTCTTTCAGCTCTCTTGTATGTGCTCTAACTCCTTTCTTTTACACTAGCAAAAAACCAGGGCCCTTGGAGTTTTGTGGGCCTTGGAGCCTTGTTAGCACAAGCTAGCTTTGCCCTTTCCCAATACAAGTTTCTATGACTCCTGACTTCCTTGGGGAGAGGAGGTAAGAAAGAGAGACAATTGCAATTAGATTATTCAATGAAAAGCAGCACCTGTTTTAAGAGTAAGCGCTCGGTCACCTTTGCTTGTTTTTCTTCTTTTGGGAAGGGGGCATCAGAAGTAAGCTACCAGAAGGATTTAAAATGTCTCAGTTGTGAGGGGAGCAAAATGTGAGTGCATTGCAACACTGGGGGCACACTTGGTTTGGCATCAGAGGAGTTAATCTGAAGAAGTTGTGAAAAAGTGTGAGAAGACAGAATGGAAAACCAAAACCAGAACCAGATTAACACATGCTCAGATATTTGCTTTAAAAAAAAACATATCTGCTACTATAAGCATACTTTCAACAGTGTCCAGGTGCTCATGATCTGCTTGCTTGTAATATTTCTTATATTTTGTACAGGTTTGCATATTGTGTCCATAACCACATTACAGAATGACAAAACAGAGGGAGGCATCTTCATAGAGAATTCAACATGGGAGTCAGATGGGTCCACAGATGCCTGTTTGTCCCATCCTTGTTGGCTTCCTTGGAACAGGAATCGTGGCCCTGTGCTCTCAACATTCTTCTTGTTGGCATGTGATGTTCCCAAGATGTTGTCCTTCCTTCTCTTGGCACCAAGCAGGACTTGGGCCTTTCACTGGTTTCTTACTGATAATGAAAACCTTGACTAAACGGGAAGGCACAACTCCAGAGCTACTTTCCTGCAAGGTCCATGCAGAAGGTTCCTTCACCAAGGAGCAGTGCCCAGGCTTACAGAAGACTGCTTCAGAAGAGCAAAGCAAATGGACAGTTGCCCTTAAAAGTGATTCTGAGGAAAATGAGGGCTGCTTCTTCTTCTGTCTTCGCATGCTTTAATTATAGGGGCTTTAGAGAAACTGCCACACTTGTAGGTGTTAGAACTCTGTTCCATTTGGTGAATCAGTTTTATGGTAGACCCTTTTGTAAGTTCTAAGTTAAAGAGGAAATTTTGAGTGCCAGGGAATGTCTCACAAACAGTTCGTGCATATGTTAAAAGAGGACTTCTGAACAAACAGTGCTTCATGCTACCAATATACTGTGCAGCATTTCACCTTTTCCTATTGAATGGATTTTCTGTGAGATTTTAGTACTTCCACAGAGGCACCCCTCTCTGCTCCAAGTACAGCAGAGTAGTCTAAAAACTCTAGGGCTGAATGCTCTAATTCAGATAATTCCCAGTAATTCAACTCACGTCTTCCACAAAGTATGTACAACTTTGAAGTGATGTGCAATGCCTCAGGTTACTTTCATTAAAAATGGTATTGGCAGCTGGCTATTTTACTGCAGCGCAACCCCAACATTTTGATTCATTTAGCAATTTAATAAAATAAATAGTAACAGGCTTGTGCTCCTGAGAGAAGCAAGAGGACCAATAGTTGAAGTGGCCCCAAATGATGAGATCCATTCAATGTTGGTCAGGTAGGAAAATACCCAGAGGGTAGAACTACCCAATGGCTAGTTAGTCACGATTGTTATCTATTGCTCTGATATCTGAGGGAATAGGTATGTAATGCTAGTTGCTGGGCTTGTGTTTGGGAGGTTTCTCAAGGGAACTGGTTGGTCACAACAGAGAGCAGGAGGCTGAACTACACAGCTCTATGGTCTGATGTTACAGAGTAGCTCTTATGATTAAAAATGTCCATTGTTAGTGAGCAATGCTAAGGTGGCTTTATCCAAAGTATTTTCAGTAAGTGCCTAGGGCAGGGATGTCAAACTCACGTCTTCACAGCAGCGTCACATGACATATCAGGACTTTTTTTCCCCTTCACTAAACCAGGCGTGGACGTGGCACGTGCGTGACGCATCCAGCCTGCAGGCCGGGAGTTTGACAGCCCTGGCCTAGAGGTTTAATGACCATTCTTATTTCAAATGAATGTGTGCAAAGTGCCTAATTACATATGAAATGTTTATAGATTTTGCTCAAGACATCAGGAGTGGGAGCAGACATGCTTCTTGTTCCCAATCTACTTCATTCCTTTGTATTCTATGTAGTTGCAGAAATCAGGTGTACATTTTAGAAACAGGACCAACCTATGAAAATCCCATGTGTCAGTAAATGATACTATCCAGCTATTCTTGGCTGCAGCTTCTCATCTAGTTTGCTGCAATGTAAAAGAACATCTCAGTATGTTGCGTTCAGGCTCTGGGAAAGCCAGCTTCCATAATTCCCACGACGGCTGGGGCTTATGGGAACTGAAGTCCAAAACCAGCAGAGGCCAAGAGATTGGGAAAGCACATCGCTGATAAAACTGACTCAGTTGCCTAAGCTATAAGTCTGTCCTGCAGATAAAAACTCTTTTGCATTTACCATTTATGTAGTACATACTTACTAAAACAGAGTTAAGTATGTTTAGATTATTTTATTATTTTTGTGTTTGGCCTTCAGCAACTGTATGCTCTGAATGCAGAAGAAGGAATATCTCATTAATTCAGACACATAGGCCAAGGGTAGTATCCAGCGTAAAATCTAGGAAGGAGGTTAAAAACTAATTTCCTCCCATTTAACGCAGACTCAGCATGCAGTCCCTGTAAAGTAGCTCTTAGTTCCCTTTCTGTAATAATAGAAACAGCTCTAAAACATTCACACCTGAATGTCAAGAAGCACCCTGCCTGTAAGTGCTGCGTTCAACTGACATTTTCTGGCCCCTTCTCTCGTTTTCAGCCACTGCAATATTAATTTAAAAGAGGGGATCAAGCAACGCTTACATCTTTGCCCTAGCCTACTTAAAAGGTATTTAAAGAAGTGGCACACAGGAACAGTTTTTTCCCCATTACGCTGCTTCCTATGTGTAAAAAAGAAAAAAGAAGAAAAGATCAAAGGGTATTACTCATTGGATCTCAACTTTTCTCCAGCACCAGTTAGCAGGCTTAGAATAGGTTGGTTGAAGTGGGGTTGCTGGAGCTTGCCCAGTAATTAGGAAATGAGGTTTAAAAGCTCAATTCATCCCGTAAACAGAAGGGATATATATGGGTTGCTTGCTAAATTCACAATAGCACTAGGAGCTAATTGTGTAACTCCAAAAATTCTCCCAGCTACTCTATGCTTGCATCTGTGGGAGGTTTCAAGAAGCATAGCAACGGCTGCAGCGCCTCACTGCTACTACAAGACAGTGAAATTCACCTATGTTTTTCTGGCAGTTTTTCATTTGGAAGAGAATTTATTTTAGAGATGTTTTCAAAAGAGAAGAATATTTCACAAAAGGATTTGAGGAAAGTATTTTGCTACTTATTTAGGGACAAAGTGGGGAAGAATATTGTGTCAATGTTTCTTGGTGCTAGAATCTTCCCTCTGGCTGTCTGGTCTCCCTTGGTTAACTATATAGGCTTCCTCCTACTGGACGTTTCCACAGCAGTACTAAAATTACTAGCAAAGGGAGTTCAGCTCTTGAAAAGTTGTTTGACACTTTCTTTTCTTTGCAAAATGTCAGATAAATTAATTGCCCACTACGGTTGGAACTGTGTGCCCAGCTCTACTGTATAAGTTTTTCCTTCCAGTGGAGGATGAAATGATGGGAGGAAATGGAACCAAATTAAAATGGGAAGGCATTGCTCCAAAATATACTGCAAAATTGTGTGTGATTCATCTTTGAAGCTTTTTTTCAATAAGTGACTCTCATTTCCCACAGAACAAAGTCTGGGGGGAATTGGACTACCATCAGCCCAAGCTATCCTACTGATAATCAGGTTATGAAAATGGTTCTCTCTCCTGCCCTAGAGCAGAGTTTATCAAATTGCCTCACATGGAACCCAAATGGGGTTCTGTGAGAGACTAAATTAAAAGAAAAGAGGGGGAAAAGGTTTTTTAAATGCAACCGTTCTTCATAACTAGAAGTACTCCTCTTGCTCAGGGGTTCTTAGAATTTTCTTTTAAACAGGTTTTGTGGCCTGAAAAGTTTGAAAATCCCAGCTATAGACAGCATTCCTCTCTGGTATTGTATATAATTTGTGGCTTATACAGGCAATCATGGAAACATTTACCTTCATCTACAAAAGATGCTGTAAGTACACAAACGAAAATCTATAATGTTGTTCAAAGGACTTAAACCAGCTCGTTGGGAAACAAATATTTTCTTTGCTTTTCACAGTCATTTTCTTTTACCAAGCCAGAAGGGGAAAGTATACCTGGCTCTTGCACTAGAAGCTTTCGGCAGTGTAGCTACAGAAGTCATTCTAAAACCATCTTTTACCGCAGCTCCTTCCTTGATGCTTTCCTAGGCAGAAAGGCATCTAGATGGGGACTGTCAAAGAAGCATTTAGCACTAATTTGTCTGTCTGTCTGTCTCTCACACATCCCCCTCTTCCAACCCACTATCCAGCTCAAGACAGCAGCTTTACAGTAATTATCCAAATGGATAGTAATAGCAATTAATTCCCAAGCAGAAGTCAGGACTTAAAGCTTTACACAGGGCAGATTGTGCGGGGGTGTCCAAAAAAGATCTGCAACAGGACATCATATAAAAACGACTTATAGGATACTGAAATCTCAACCTCTTTCATCATACAAGAGATTGCCAAGTGGAAGTACATAAAAGCTGTATTATGTACTTCCGAATCTAAAAAAATGAAGTCTAGTCACAATGCATAGGAAAAATTCAACTAGCATGAATGGGAAATTGATTCACACACTAAATCAGACAATAGCTTCGAACAGTCAATGCATCAGCCACATTGTAGCCCATCCCAGGTCATTAATGTTGCCATATAACGATAGATGCGTTTGGAACATCTAGCATTCATGCATATACAGTATGTATTAAAGAAGACCGTGCTTCAATTTTCAGGTGCAAACATTTATCACAATGTTATATTGGTGTAAAAGTATTGAAAGAAAATAATGTGCCATTTTAAAATACATTTGTGCGGTTATGCACTGTGTTACACGCACTTTAGGTAGCACTGTCCCTTCATGCAATAGTTGGATAGATTCTTAATATGGGTCTACAGATGTGAGTTGAAGTCCCCTATGTTCTTGACTATTATCCTACTTGGAAACAATCAAGGTAAAATAGAGAGGAAGACTTGGGAATTGGCTAAAGGAATCAATACACTTTGGAAAGAGAAATCTACAACTAATTTGCAGTGGTGGATTGTTGGTACGTGCTTGTAACCTTATGAGTTTTTTTCAGCAAAAGGGAAAGGAAAAAACTTTTGAGCAATACGAAGTTTTTGCAATTACATATTATTTCTCCTTCTCTTCCTCTTTTTATATTACTGTACTTGCCAATTATGAGGTTGTATTGATCCTTTAATACTGTTATATATACCTGTACTTTTGCTGATTAGTTTAGCATTAAAATATTAATTAAAAAGGCCCTATCTACCTGCAGTTATCACAGGATGTAAAGCTACTCCATGTTTAGCACTAAATCAAAAGGCATATCTATTTTTTTCTCATGGCACAGCAAAATTTTCTTTTTCTATTTTTATTTGTCTCTGTAACAGCCAATAGCTACATTCTGTCTGGGCAATTCAGTGAATGAAGCTTAAACTTATACAACATCAGATAACACAGCATAACATAGCCCCTCTAAATATTAAGAAACAAATACACAAGAAAGCCTGAATAAATCTGTGCCATAGAAAGAGCTAAACAGTTCAAATGTAGATTAAAAAAAAAGATGAAGCCTTGTTTATTTTCACAGGCAACTTATTCTGGCTCCAAGGTGACCATTTATGCCAGGTAAGTTTCTCTAGGATGAGTGTCATCATGATCTCCATCTCACCTTTTGGGAGGGTGTCGGAGTTGGACCATCTGAAAATATCCCTAATATCTTTAACTCTACAGAAATGCATAGTCTTTATACATTTATTGAAATTTACTAAACTTAAAATACTGTAACATCTTTTAATAATAAATACGTTAAATATCTGAAGGTATTCTTAAGATAAATTGGACAGCATGTATGAAAACAGACAGCTCTGGTTAAATGTTTAATTTCAACATTTTAAACTAAGGCCAGAAATACAAGCAAAGACACTTGTGGAGTGTAAAGCAGTCACATACATCTCACTGCACCATGGTGAACAGTCTTGCTTCCACATTTCTGACCAACTATTGTTTTCATGCTGTTATCAGGAAGCTCTTTGTAGTATGTTGTGGAGCAAGGCCAAAATAAAGACACTCATAGAAAGTACTGTTTTCAACTGGCACAGTAACTTTCCAAGATGAAGGCTGACATACCCAATTCTTTATATGGGAAGCAAAAATTATCTTCTTGCCTAACTATCACAGCTTGAAATCTCCTCTATAGAAGAGATAATGCCAACAATCTTGAGTTTCATGTTTATTTTAAAGACTGCAATTCTTCAGCTGAGCTGTGCAATCTTTATAGCGAAGACAGCACATGACCGCTTCAGCAAAATAATCTTCCCTGTTTTTTAAAAGCAGCAACCAATCATCCTTTCAAGCTAAGTGTTAAAAGAACAGCCAAGCTTTTAAATGTGGGAATCCAGAAATGACAGTTTGTTCCAGAACACTTCCATAAAGGAAGAACAAGCAATCACTTTTGTTGATCAATTTCCTTTGCTGGGGGAAAAAAAGAAGAAAAAACAGGCTCTGATGAAGCCCATCAAAGTTGTGTATGTCAAGTCAAAAGAATTGATTTCTTCACAAGTCCTCATATAATGGAACGATCAACTGTTAGGCAAAACCAGGAGATACTTATTCATGAATTACATAGCCCCTCCTTCTTCCCTTATTTGTGGGAGAGCAGAAAAATAAAGGGTGTCCAGAAACCACATCATAATAAGAGATGAAGATGAAGACAGATCCTTATCTTCAGTCTAGGTCCTGGGCGAGGTCCTTCCAGTGTCAATTCAATCATGAAAGCTGGCTAAAGATTGGATCAAGACAAGGCCAGCCTCAGAAGAGTTCAAACAAAGACATCAGTGAGGAAGAAGCCATCTTGCTGAAGAAAAAAGTGGCTAATGGAACGGCTACCAGCAAGTCTCTTAGAGGCTAGGAGAAGTTTTAGGTCTTCAGGGGTGTCTGCTCAGTCAGGTTGCGCACATCTTCCAGGAACTGCTTGGTAGTCAAGATGTGGGATGAGCCTGTTGGGAGAGGAGGATTACCACAGGAGTCCATAAAAACAAGGCCCATGCGAGGAAGCAGCCTATCCACTGGCTGTGCGCTTACCAATCAGCACTTCCCATTTTCCATCAGTAGCCTCCGTGACTTCATAGGCACAACGCGTCTCTGACATGGTAACACCGCCAAGCACGTACAGGATAAGACGGGGTCCTGTCCTGTACTCTGTTGCTGTCTTGGTCTTGTGCCAATGTCCAAAACGGGCACTGTGAAACAAAAATGGATGTGGGCAGAGGAACCGTCTGCAAAAAGACTATCAGCCAAGCAATCTGGGAAAAACAGCCTTTCCTTGCATGCTAGACAGCTCCCTGGGAACATGCAACACCAAAGTTGGCCCAAGAGACGAAGGATCCCACCCTCCCAAATGTACATAGAAAGAATCAGCTCTATCGTATATTCTTCAGCCATTTGAGGACAGGTGATGCTGCACCTACAATCCTTTCAAACAGGAGCATACGTGACGTGAGTGTGTTCTTCAACAAAGCTTAAGTGGAAAAGCAAACATCTTTACATAAGAGGTGAGTAAATTTTCTCTATCGTTTACATTTGTATCTGGTGTCTGTGTTAAAAATGGTGCTGCCTTATGCTTTCTTCTATTTGGAGCATCACTTACCTCACAGCAGTTTGGGAACAGGGACCAGGGGCAGGGCAAGACACATAGGGCCAGACCTTCTTATCCAGCTTGTCTTCAATGGCACCCTGAGCAAAAGTAAAAAGACGGGTTCCCTTTTCTTCTGGTTTCATAAAACCTGGGATTGTGTAAAAGGCTATAGAAGCCATATGGCTGATCCTGGCTGCTCAGTTTGCATGTCTGGGCACAGCCATTTTAATTTGTCTTTTTCCCTGTTCTCAAAAATGTCATCCTGATGACAACTACTGTCTAAGCAAGAAGTCAAAGTTGTGCAGTTTGGCTGCACAATAGGTCTGGATTACAGAACAACATAGTAATAACGACTTCCTGATTTATCTTTTGTTTATTTTCTATGGCAAAAGCTTAATATTTTTTCTTGTGCAATCCAGGTCACAAGCGTACACAGGGTAGATGGATTCTCAGCTGGATTTGCCTCAGGACTGAAGTCAAATCTATCTGCAAGTACACAACCAACACTCAAGGCAGCCAGCTCCCTCTCCCTCCTTCTGTGTACCTCCATGACATCCTTCAGAATGGGAATCCACCGGGAGAGTTGGTAAGTAGGCTCTAACCGCACTTTCCTCACAGGCTTCAGGTTTCCAGCAGTGTCCTGCGATTAAAAAAAAAACCATTAAAAAATAAAAAGAGCAGGAACTGGGCCTATTGAAAGAAAGACAGGAGGGGATGGACAAGACGGTTCAGGAAAGTTCAGTGTTTAGAGGAAGATGGAGTAGCTTACCTAAATGGCTCCAGCAGGACTGGCTGAAGGACAGGCAAGTGAGGAAGACATCAGAGAGAAGAATGAGTAGAGAGAAACATACATCGGCAGACTAAATAAGAGAGATTCTTGTCTTCATCAAAAGGATAGCCAGAGGTTTCCCTTGTCCTTGAACTGCCAGGGTCATCATTCAGACTGCAGTAGTGAGTGGTAACTATGCACAAACAGCACAGGCACAAGCTACCTGCCCAACAAATGTCACCAGGCAGGTGCGTATGTGAAATACCTCTGGCATGATGGCGGCTCCCAGACAGTGCATATTGTAGAGGATGTCTCTCTCCTGCTGGATGTTGGCATGCTGGATGAGCTTGGTAAGGTTCTCCTCATTAATGCCTAGGTAAAAGGAATACAGCTCAGGCAGAGTCATCCAGAGTTTGATAAACTTTGCCTTCTATAATATTATCCCCTGCTTTTGCCAAATCAATCATCCACATTATATTTTTCTCAACCACTGTTAAATCTGGTGTGTTATGCTCCAAAGATTTATCAGTTTGTATCTGGTAATCCCGATATTTTAACTTGCTCTATACAGATACTTTTTCAACTCAATATTCCCACCAATTTTTACGGGTGCTCCAGTGAATCTTTTTGTGAATCTATTGTTTCTTCTGCTTCTTAGCAGAATCTGCATTTTTCACTTGGAAGCCATCGCCTAGTTTCCCCACAAGATGGTCTTCATGTCTAAGGAATGCTAGAACTCCCAGTCTCCTGGTTTCTAGGCCAGCACTTCTCTCTGTTTCTGTTGCCATTTCAGTTTTCATTACCCAGGATAGGAAGTGGATAAGCACTAACCATGAGTGTGATGAGTCTGATTGTGCTACTATGGATTTTCATGCTTTCTAAAAAAAATGTTCTGTAGAAACAAAAATTAAAAACAGAAACAAGAGCCTTCTTTTCTGTGGTGGTTTAGAGAACTTCTAAATTTCTCTTCCTTTTGGTCCTTGCAGGGGACCTTTTCCCTAACCTAGGCAGCTGAGAGAGAAGTTATCCATCAACGGTACCATTCTGGAGAAGTATGCAAAGCAGGATAATGCGAATCTTATCAAATGCCTCCACACTGGTATCAAGGACAATTGGCACGATACTCTTCATAGGGTTCTTGACTTTCTCCCCCTCAACATCTGCCCCTGTGGCCAGGTCCTGTGAGGAGGGAGAAGAGATGCCCATCAGAATCGATCCTTTTCACCAGGGAAGAGAAGGAAACACCCAAAGTAGTTGTACTTCACTGTGAATACACAGAGTTGGGCTGCCATGGCCGTTCCCACTTGTTCTCACCTACCCTGAATTCATAATATGCCTACCTGCTCCACACTGCACAGCTTCTCTATGGTTCCCTTAAAGGTATTCATACAGTCTTCAGCCAGATGCAAATGGGTGGAATACTGCAGGATGAAAGAGGATGGTAAAAAATGGAGGGAGAGGGAGAGGGAGAGAGAAGATTCTCAGGGGGTCTCTGGATAAAGATTTTGGCTCAGCACAGCATGTGGAAAATGATGATTTTGAAGGCAACACAAAATGAGAGATATCTTTCTCACGGCCAAATATGGCTCTCAAAAAACAGCCAGCTTCCATGTAAGCTCAAGGAAGCAGCAGCAGTTTGGTGCAGAACATTCAGAAAGTATGAGAATAGTGCCAAGATGCTAAGCTTTGTGGAAGTTGTAATTATGGGGATTGTAGTCTTTTGGAGCTGTCATATTATAAGGTACTGTATATGATCCATGTCCTGCCTCAATTCTTCTAGAGCTTAAATTTACCCAGGCCATTTAGCTACACATGAATGGGTGAAGGAATTAAGCTTTTTAGTTTAGAAGTTGTAAACTCATACGTGTTTCCACAGGTTTGCAAATAAAGAACTGTGAAGACTGTACCATGTCAGCTGAAATCAAAGAGCCAGAGGCAGGGAGAGGCAAACATTCTTACTGCTGGGAAAATTATAGACCTTCATGCCTATAAATGGGAAAGTCTTCTTTTCCTGATATTGGATTTGCTGCATGAATCAAATATATATTAGCTCAGCAATTAAACATAGATAAACATGTCCAGATCTGATTTTGGATTGGGGCAAGAGCCTATGTGGACATGCTTCCAGTTGCTTTTATTCAGCCTTTTAGTGTCAGATGTAAAGACATTTTAGAACATGAAACAATTTGCATTGTCAGTGTATCCTGATGTATGCTAATTGATAATGGCTGATTATAGGATTGACTTATTTTAAACCACTTATATAACTGACAGCAGCACACAGATAATTAAGTATAGGCACTTGATACATTTTGCATCTTTTACCTTGTGAAGCTCTTTCTGGTACTGAGGCATCTTCTTCAGGATCTGAGAGAGGTCTTTAATGTTAGCCTAGGAAAAAAAGCAGCCATTGCCCATGGCGAACTCAACGTAAAGGTAATCCAAAATAGTACAATTTCAGATAAAAGCAACTCTCTCATCTTACAATGGCTCCCTACAACCTGACTGAATGAGCTCCTAATACTCCTAGATACCTTGGATTTAGCCCCAAGGTATGTGCCGGGTATCCAGGTTAGTGAAAGCTGTCTTACGAGATTTACAGGCAGATGGTTCCTCTATCTTTTAAGTCTGTTTAAGTAAGCTCTAGATTTCTAGAACAGTCAGTAAGCTCTAGATTTCTAGAACAGTCACTCACGATGCACGAAGAAACTCAATGTTAAAACTTCAAAGAATGGAAATAAATAATTTTGTCCAGAATTTCAGTTTGTATGCAGGTTCTATGCAGGAATGTCACTCCCTACCCTATACTGCCTCCTATTCTCCCAAATGACTCCAACGTCACTTTTGTTGCTCCGCCTGAGGGTTCCTCATCTCGATGTACCCAAAGGCCCTCTTGTTTTCTCACCATCTGTACCTCTCGAGCTTTCTTGTGCATTGTGCGCATAACTGGGTTTTCAAAATGTTGTCCAGAACAAATGAGAGCTAGTTAGGTAAGGTTGATTTTCCTCCCTGAAAAACCAAACAGCAATCTGATGTGGTTTTTTTCGCTGTCACATAACTTGAACCAAAGAAGCCTAGCTTGCAAGATGTAGAATGAAAGCCCCCACCCCCAAATGCATGTCTCTCAGGAAGGCAAATCACAGCCAAGACGATGCTCTGGCCATCCTACCTTATCTGTGGTGAGCCTTTTGCTTTCACAGAAGGTACGCAGGAGTTCAGTCACTTTCCTGTGGAAAGAGGTCACATTCAGGGCCAAATACAAACACTCATCCCCAAAGTGCAACTCTTCATCTCTCCCACAACAATGGACTCTGTGCAGCCTTCAAAATCCAGGGCTCTCTGCACCAGAAATGGCAGTAATTCTGGATTCCACCAATGGTGGAAGCAACATTCCCCCGCCTCCTCTTCAAAATGGACACCAGTGGCAATCCAGATCAGTTTAGGAAGAAAGGCTCCAGCAGGGCTATTTCACGCCAGCCAGTTATTGTTCTGCCCGATTCACAAACCCATCAGGCAACCAGGCAGCTGTATGTAGATGAGTAGGGCCTCACTTGGATACGTCTGCGATGTGCATATGGCGTAATTGCACCCAGAGGTCATCGTCCTCATCCAAGAGTACTACCTTTTCTCTGGAGTCACTGATGCCTGTGGAGTCATACCTGAAGAAAGGCAACAGAGTAATATTCTGTAAGAAACATATGGTTGCTCTCTAAATGGGAAGGCACAGAATTCTTTTATAACTCTCTTATTCATTCTCCATCTCTCGCAATAGCTCTTACCGGTAAGTATCGCTCTCAATGTTGAGCAAGTCGTAGGCCATGGCTTGAAAGGTGAGCTCATGAAGAAGTGGTGACACCAGATCATAGCTGCGGTCAACTATCAGAAGCTGTGATCGAGATTTGTCAGGGCCCTGAAAGCAGAAAAGAGGGAAGCCAAAAAACAAAAAAAACCAACCTTGTGATTTTGGCCTCTGTGTTATGCTGTATCTTTCCGTGCTAAGCAGAGTTCTTAGGCGTGGTCTGAAAGTCATCCACAGGACACACCTTGCATCTTAAGAAACGTATGAACCCTGGGCAAGATTGGTTTAATCTGTAATCCTATTAGTAAATAAATTTCCCCAAGCTCAGACTGCCAGAGAGCTGCACTGCTAATGGCAGCCCTGCTACAGGCACTAAGGAAGAGAGGAACAGCTGAGTAGTGCAGACCCAAACTCCCTTCCAAACATTGTTGACTGTGTGCAGCCTCTCTAATCATCTTTGGTAGGGAGCCTGGTCAAAAATTTATTATTCAAACAATGCAAACCCCCTTCCAAGCGAAGTAAACAATCCCATACGTACAATGGACTTATACTTGTGATACTCTGCAAGCAACAAAAGGGGAAAGCTACAGGCTGTTAATTCTCTACAGTGCAGATTCTGCTCTAGAGCCATTTGAAACAAGTCCTTTAGATTCTACTTGGACATCCCACCATGTCCACTATATCTTTAACTGACCTAATAATGTCCTGAGTTTTGAGGGTACTTTGGTTCTGATGACTGGGAGAGGCTGGCAGGAGAACCCAATTTTATATAAACACCACCAGCTGTTTAACATCCAGTTAAGACATTTGCAAAGGCAGCAGCAAGGGCATCATTGTCACCAAGGCATTTTCAGCATATTCAAAACAGTTGTAGCACTGTTGGGCCACTCTTTGGTGCTGCAGTACAATGCAATATATCATTTAGCCTGCAGGTGGCGTGCAAATACACTATGGAGGCCTGTGGACATTAATCTTTCTTTCAGCGAGTACAGCAGCACTCCAGATGCAGAAGGTAGGTTAGAACAGCCTTTTCTAAACAAACTTCGCTGGTTATGTTGGAACTGCACAATCTCAGAATTCTCAATCAGCTACTAGCAGGGGACAGCTAACATATCCAAGCACTACTGATGCAGAAAGATAAATAGCATCCCTTTTCATGCATTCAGGAGTTTAATGACTACTTGATAACTCATAAAAATGCATGCATGGGCTGTAGAAAATATGTCTTATAAGTAAGTGTCTCAAAATTGCTTGTTATAGATAAATCAACATCAAACTACTACCTCTTTCTTAAAGGAAAAAGCAGCACTTCTTCCTATTCAATAGCAACACACTCTTGGGTTTCTAGAGCTTCTGTTATGAAGTCACCTCGTCTTGTATGCAGAATTCTGCAGCTGTTGGGTTTTCACACAATAATGTCTTGTGTTTGCTTTTCATTATTTTATCTTTTTTTGCCACAAAAACTGATTAAATACAGAGATGGAATATCTGCATTGGGTCCTTTGGTTAGCAGCAGTAAGAACATTCCTCCGTCTCCAAGAACATATTTGATACAGCATTCCTGTTCATTAACAGTTGTTTAAAAACAAATTACAGCCAGTGAAAAGCCTCACTTAAAAATCATTCGAGGCAAAGAAGTTGGCTCAAGAAATGACATGAGATCTCAGCCATAGATGCGGAACAAGTTCCTTCTCCTCCTAATAGCTACACAATTAGGAAATTCTCTTTACTATTGCCTCCCTCCTGGGTTAACATTCTTCATTGTATTTTTATTTTAAGAGGATTTCACACCATCAACAAAAGTCTGGCCTTTTCTTTATGCAGCAACTGACATACCACTATGACAAATTACCATGTTGCAGGATTGTTACAAACTTGAGTGAAATCAAGGATGTTTTTTTCTCAAAACCTTAGGTACACTATCTTGGTTCTAATCATAATGAATTGATTGATGGTATACTATCACATTGTTGTGAACTGTTAAATAGACTTTCTCCATAAACAATCTGTATTTAACCTGATCTTTCAGGTCTTCCATTAATGCACCCATCACATTTACTGCGTCCACCCATCTTGCTCCTTCTTGCCCTCTTCTTTTTTTTTCTACCTCTTCCAGAATTACAGATTTCTTCAGAGAGCTGGGTCTCGTAATATGTCTAGAGTATGATTTGAGCATGGACGTCTGTGTCTGATTTGATCTCTTCACTAATCTATTTGGGGTTTTTTTTGTATGTCTATAATATTCCCAGAGGTGTTTTCCAACATCAGATTTCAAAATATGACCACTCTTTCTATCCTGTTTCTTCAAATTCTTAACTTTCCCTTCCATAGAGTGTCAGAAAGAATATCTGCATTGCTCTGCACCAGTCCTGCATTATTCTGACATCAAAGTAATTTGAGTATCTTTTCTAAGGCCTTCATGATTACTCTACTAAGTTCTAGTCTGCAGTGTATGAAATTCAAGTCTTCAAGGCAATTCATGATACTCCCTTTGAAAATGGTGGATATAGGGTCAAAATGGAAACTGGTTGGCTTTCTTCTTCTTTTGGCTTAACATGGGAACTTGCACATAAGCAGTTTGCAATCTGTTTCACAGTCACCACCTGGTCATATTATTGAACAACTCCACCTGTTTTTAGCAATAATGTAGTCAACTTGATTTCTATGTATTCCATCTAAAGATGTCCACATAGACAATGTTAGTAAATGAAGAAATATTGGATTGGCAGTCCCAAAGGTGTTTTTTCAAGAGGCAACTGGACTTTCTTGTTTTTCTGTGAAGATGAAGAGCTGAAGAAGCTTCTTGGATAAGAAGCAAAATGTCTTCGAAGAAGAAAAACAACAACAAAAACAAGATTTAAGTCCAGTTGCCTCTTGAAAGAACACCTTTTGGACAACTATGATATGGATGATTGAGAATCTCCATAGACAATTGGATTGGCAGAAATCAGTAAGATATTCTCCTTTTTCGTTTTGGTGTCTTAAGTCATATAGTCCAACTACATTTTCTTCCTTAATATTTCCAGTTTTGGCATTCCAATCTCCAATCACAAGCAGCACATATAAACTAAACTTGACCATTAAATTCTGCTTCTACATCAGTTATTGGAGGATACATTAGGACTAATGTCAATCTAAAAGTCTAACTGATGTTAACTGTCCACAAGGTCTAATCAATATATTTGATTGCAGCCAAGTACTGTTTTTGCTATATCTTTCCTAACTATAAAAGCATTTTTCCAGCCCTGGTTTTCATGTCTCGAGTAGTAAACGGCGTGATCCTCAAAATGTGCAGTTCCAGTCTATCTCCATTCGCTGTTGCCCATGATATCATTTTGTAGTAGTTTGATTTTTCACTGTTGAGCTTTTTCATGTTCTTACGCTTCATGTCCCCACTATAATTCTGTCTCTGCGGCTTTGAATTTTCTTTTCCTGTTACAAAATCAGTAATTAAGACTTCTTTAATCTAGCTATGTCATAAACATCATTAGTACTCCTCAGGTTTTTTTCTTAGTAGTAAGAAAAGTAGTAAGAAAAAACAGTAAGTTGATGGCCCAGCCTGAACAGCCATCACCCAGCATTATACTGTAGTTAATTTTATATTTTTTATCCATGCTTTTTTCTTGGATTATCATTGCTTTCTCCTGTGCAGTATGAAACGATGCTTTTGCCATTGTCATTAGAGTGATCATCTGCCTCAGCATCTTTGTATAGTGTTATAGGTACCTGTTTTCTTTAGCTGGACAGCTGGGATTCATTCATGCCTTGGGTAATACTTCAGGGAATATATATTCTTGGCATTCTTTGCTCATCCCATCCCAGAAATATTCCCCATCGCCATGGTGAGGCACCACAGCAGGATGTGATAAAGATCAACAGTTTATTAGCTGACTAGATGGTATGTGGAAAACCTGGAGGACTTCCCACAACAATTTATTTAGAACTGAAATGCAGCAGTGAGAATTTGTGCAAATAGTGTGCTTCAAATCTAGAGACCATTTTTCTGATCTCTGTCTGATTTCCTGACTTCTTGCTCACCCACTAGAAATGCTACTTGGATAAAGCGATGTTGCTGAATCGTAAGTCCGGGAAAGGGTTAAGGCACAGATTAATTAGATAACCCACAGTAAAAAAGACTGCAGTCATTTTCCCCTGTGATCTTGGTCCTTAGTGAAGGTCTAAATGTGTCTTGGAAAGAACTACCCAGCTGCTAAATGGCTTCTCCTGAAGACCTCGGTGAAAAGCATCTTGACAATGCTTGGCTGGGCATCTCCACTTCCACTTAAATTAAATATGCTGTTTATAATCAAGGATAGTGTTTGGAAGATGGATTCTTCCAAGTTTTCATGAGAGACTAGATTCTTCCAACTGGAGACGAGAGACTAGAAAATGGTCCGTTTCTATACCCAACCTGTTCATTCTTAAATCCGTCACTAAGTGACACAACAGTCTTTGCGATCTTGTTCCACCCACTGGCCTGCTCTTTGACATTCTGGGATACTCTGCTCACCTCTCCCATGGTTGGGTTGTCTGCTTTGAAGGCATTCAGCTTCGCCAACACTGCATGGGCCAATAGGCAACAGTCTTCAGAACCACTGCAACCACAAACACATAGTTATTTAGAAACAGGGCTTCTGGCATTCTGGAAGGGAGACCAATGCCTGGACAAATTAAAGAGTGTCTTGCCTCTTGCATTTTTGGCCCACTTTCTTATACACATATGCTGTAAGAAACTTTGCTTTCAATCCCTGGCAGCAGAGATGTGTCCAGGGGGCTCAATTGATAAAACAATGTCCCACACATGATTAAACCATCAGATCCTGCAGATGAGCTGATCTGGCAGCAGACATTCATTATAAGCAGTAGGCCAGTTCCTGTCTGCATCAACTGAAAGTAGCAGGATGCTTCATTGCATAATGGATAGAAGTGGCCTCACCCCAATATGCTCCACAATGGCACTCCAATATTGCCAAGTATTACACCCCAATTTGTCCTCATTCTCTTTATATGGTTTTAAACAGAGCATCGGTAGAATATCGGTTTTTCCCTCCCTCTTTCCTTTGTACTAACTTCCTATAGCGAATTGAGGGGTATTCCTTGAGGGTGTCACACAGTGTGGCAATCTGCTCTGCCATCTTCTCTAAGTGGTTGTTTTTATCTTCCCTGCAGTAGGGGCTAAAGAGATGATGGAAACTTTGAGCGCTGTCCAAGGTGTACACCTGAAGAGAAGGAAGGAGGGGAGAAGAAATGGGGGGGGGGAAATGGGAGCGTTATATTAGTGATCTATGAGAAACAGTGTAAACTCTTACAGTGTTCTTCTGGTAACATTTTTTTTCCACAATAGTGGTGCCCAGTTCCTTAAAAATAGTCTGACACAAAGCAGATTTATGTTTGTTTTTTTGAAGTTGCCTTCTCCAGGAACAATTGTCTTGAATTGACCTGTCCTGTATTTGTCAGGATACTATGACCTTAGATGTCACTCCTCTAGACATAGTTTCCTCATTCAGAACTTCATGCCATCATACTAGGACCAGAGTTAATGGTTATTTGAAAACTCTGGATATACAACACTTCATTAAATGCTGCCAGTTTCTTAGCTCTGAGAACTTTGTAATTAACATTGTGTATTCTGGTTCATCTAAACTTAAAAGGATCTTGAATCAAAGTTTTAAGAACTTTCTTGCTTGATGTCTTAAGAGTAATCAAAATGCTGAGTGGGTGCAGGGCAATTTGATAGAAAAAGATAGGAGAAATGGGTGTACAAACATAGGAGTTTTTTTAAAAAAAAATTATTCCGCCTTTATTATTTTTATAAATTACTCAAGGCGGTGAAGATACCTAATATTTCCTCCTATTTTCCACACAATAACAATCCTATGGGATGAAATGGACTGAGAGAGAGTGACAGGTCTAAAGTCACCCAGCCAGCTTTCATGCCTAAGGCAGGATTAGAACTCATGGTTTCCTATTTTCTAGTGCAGTGCCTCAGCCATTAGACCAACCTAGCTCTCAAGCAGGCTAGTTATAAATACAATAGCTAGTTCATAAGGAAGAAAAAAGAAAACCATCCTCTCTAGTAAAATACATGAGAATAAGCTGCGGGCTACTTGACTTATCGTAAAGTGAATGTAATAGACACAACTGATGAAGAAGACTAACAAAAAAACCCACATTCTCAACACTTGGATCAAGCAAGTATTGTGCTCAAATTAGAAATTGGGAAGACTACAGATTTTCTTTTAGAACTCCAAGAGTTACCCAATGGAATTTCATGTAATATATATAAACATCATGTGTCCATTGTATTGATGATTCTTGTCACTTACTAGAATGTAGATTCTCATAATGATCTTATAATACAGTCGATTTTCATAATGCCTATCTAAATTGACATTACAATTCCAAATCCTCATCACTAGCCATGCTGATGACAGTTGGAATCCAAAACAATTGGAAGGGACCAGGATGTCTACATATAATCTCCACAATTGCACAGACTTCGTCCTCATATTCTAAACATAAAGGTTTCCCTTAACCCGGGTGTCGGCAACTTGCAGCTCCACAGCCGCATGCGGCTCTTTGGGCCCTCTGCTGCAGCTCCCTGTCCCATCACTGGCTGGCTCCGCCCCTCGCCCTCCCCTCCCAGTCACTCCTTGCCTGGCCTGAGAAGGTAAGGGCAACAGCAGGGGATGGAGAAGCAGCCAGGGCTGCCTCACTCTTGCTGGAGCATCTTCCGGCCCTTGTTGGTGCTGGGTGTGCCTCGGTTGCTTGGGGAGACATGCAACCTGCTCTCCACCCCAAGACACTTGCCCGACCTAGCCACGACCGACGCCAGCCTTGCTAACATAAGGGCTGGTGGGGTGGGAATGGGATCTGGAAGGAGGGGATGATGGAAAGGGGAATGGGCCCACAGCGCCCAGCCGCAGCTTTAAGAAGCTCAGGGCAGCAGGAAAACGGGGCTGGCCTCGCCAAACCTTGCACGCCCACCTCAGGGGTCAGGCTCTGAGAAAGCCGGAGCACCGTCAGCCGGTGTCCCCCTCTCTCTGTATCTGTGTGTGTGTATCTCTCTCTGTCTCTGTCTCTCTCTTTCTCTCTCTCTTTCACTCTCTCGCCTGGGCCAAGCCGACGAACTCTCCTTGGGGCTCTTTGCTACTCCTTTTCTTCCTTCTTGGCAACTTTTTTTGGAAATCCAGGCTAGCTGAGGAACGAGCGCGAGCAGCGGAGGACCCTCCTCCTCGTGTGACCCCCTAGCCGGCTGTGGCCGGAAGGGTGCACATGAGCAGGGAGAACTTCATGCGCACCCTCCTGGCCCCGCCACAGGTGGCCGTGAGAGGAGAAGGAGTGGGAGGATCGCCTGAAGAGAAGCCTCTGCTGCGGTTCATGCTCGTTCATCAGCCAGCCCAGATTTCCAAAAAGTTGCCAAGAAGAAAGAAAAGGAGTAACGAAAAGCCCCAAGGATAGCTCTCTGGGTTGCCCCAGCCTTGACTTTCTGAGAGAGAAGAGACAGAGAGAGAGAGAGACAGAGAGACAGAGATATACACACACACAAAAAAAACCACATAGACACAGAGAGAGAGAGATACACAGAGAGAGAGAGAGGGAGAGAGAGGAAGAAAGAGATATAGAGATACAGAGAGAGAGAGATGGAGAGAGATACACACAGAGAGATACAGAGAGGGAGAGAGAGGGGAAGATAGAAAGGGAGAGGGAGAGAGAGACAGAGAGACAGAGATACAGAGAGAGGAAGAG
>JANHFL010007445.1:330629-341009 GCA_032468155.1 Oxyrhabdium leporinum
TAAAAATATAAAAATCCTTTAAAATCCCGTTTTTAAAACTAACCCCTAAAAATTTAAAACCCATTTAAAAACCCCTTTAAAATTGTCAATTGCGATCTTCTCAGCCAACTTCTGACAAAGTCAAAAGGGAAGTTGGATTTGTTTAATGACCGCGGCAAATAAGGTTGTAAAATCAGACGTAACTCACTTAGTGACCACCTTGCTTAGCAATGGAAGTTCTGCTCCCAGTTGTGGTTGTAAGTTAAGGACCATCTATACATATTAAATTGTTACTTCCTAACGTGACTCTCTGACTCTTTTACATGTGAATGGAAAGATTTTGTAAAACTCCTGAAAGCATATTATCAATCTATTCTTTGCTACTACCATATAGTTCTAGATCACTTAGATCTCTGGTCTGGCACTCTAGAGGTAAAGGATCCCTGGCTAGGTATAGTTAGTTATTTTCTACAACAAGCATTCCACTCAAGAGTGCGGCCTACTTGCTAGTCTTTCTTGCCGGACAGGCTCTGACATAATCTTGGACATGGAATCTACATCTGCATGAAAGACAGTTACATGCCCTGGGCTACCTACAAAGTAAGGTCACCATGCCCTTGCTTTCTGTGGAGAAAAAAAACAGGCTGTCTCTGTCAAACAGAGAGAGAAGATAGAATTCAGACTGAGAAAATGAGGCCTTCTCCATTTCCCCAGCAGCCTTCAAAATAATTGACTGGACTCTTCTAGACCGAAACAGAAGGAAATCTGTTTCAGAAAAAAGCAGCTTTCTTTAACAGGATAGGCAAAAGACCCCTCATTTAGTTAGAAATATTGTATAGAATTTCTTTCTCTATGTTTTTTAAACATAGTAAAGTGTCTGGTGATTGTTACCTCAACTGCAGTAGTTGCTTTTTGTATATGCTCAATAAATTGTGCTCTTTTAAACAGCTTTGAATCTTTTTACAGCAAAGTTCCTCTAAATTAGAAACAAACCAACATTATTGGGTGTCAGTCCTGAATATTATGTTCACCATTGTAGTATTTTATGGGAGATCCTTTGAGGTCATGAATTGTAATTTAAATAAGCATGTTTTATCCCCTGTGCCAGTGAATATTTCACCTAGATATTTTCTATTTTTTTCTTTAAATAAAAATTAATTCTGTATATACCTTGTGAGTTTGATTCATCTCCCAAAGGGGAAGGTGCTGTATGTCTGTGTGTTTTTCCTAGCCATATGCCTCAACACTATGGATTTTTATTTTATCATCTTTTTTCCTCCTATTTATCAATAATATGCTGTTGGGGCCTATAGGATTAAGAAACTGTAAAGGCATCCCCTTGGTAGGTAGATGATAGGAACAGTGCTACCGAACTACTACACCCAAGAATAATGTGATTCTATGGTGTGTAGACTAAGAGGGATTCTGTGAGAGAAGACTGAAATTGCCCATTTTTCACACTACAAGCTTAGCCCGTCAGCCTATAAAATAGACCAGACACTAAGTAACAGACACTCTGTGGGCCTAAAGCTATTATTAGAATAGCTATAGTAACAGAAACCTGCAAGACTGAATGTGCTCGTTTACCTTCATGTGAATTTGGATGGTCCTTTATGAAGTCTTTGTTTAAAAGTTTTCTTGGTATGGGCTCAAGCTATGTCTATCTGACCATTGCCTTGGAAATGAATCTTTCCTATGTTCATCAAGACCATTTTCTGTACTCTTTATAACCCTCTCAAAACAATGTATTATTCCTGCTGTGATGTGGAATCCAGTTTGCTATAGTGCTTCTAAAATTGACATAAGAATCTCAATTTCTATCATATTCACATTCCCTTCCCTCAAAGCAATTATATACAAACAAAGAAGTTGAACTAAAGAAAAAAAGGGAGGAATGCAAATTTGAATAAAATATAATAGAATTAAACACAATGAAGATACAAATGAAATTTTAAAAAATTATTTAAAAAGAAAATAGATGCAATGGTTATACTGGTTACTTTTTGAAAGAATAGTAAAGTAAAACCAAATGGGAAATATCTAAGATATGTTATGAAGGCATATTAAAATAGTATTCCCATGGAGTTTTGAACAAGATAGATCACTAACTATTGAATTATTTTTCCATCACCTGATCTCTTAATTCAGTATATAGGTGCTCTCATCTTCCCAGGCTAATTTGCTTTTGTCCTTAAGAAGTTCTCTAGCAGGAAATGATTCACACCCATCCATTCACTCTTGTACAGCCTTGAACATTACTACTGATAAAAGCTCTTGAAAAACATTTATATAATTTCATTTAATGAAAAAAAATCATTTTGAACCAATTTGAGTTATCAGGTAGGCAATGCGGTAGGTATCAAGTCTGGTTTCCATATTTGACAAAACAGATAGCCTTCCATTTTATGTTATTTCCTATAATCATAGCCTGCATTTCCTCAAGAAATCCAAAGTAATGTACATGGAAATCTCTGAATATTTGACCTTCATTACATAGCCATATGAGGATGGGTTTGGCTCAAACAGAAGTTCTGACTGTGAATATCTTCAGGATCTGATGGGGACTGAAACTAAGATTCTTCATTGAAATGCAATCATTAAAATATACTGGATTTGCAATTTTCACTATTACTTTAAATCAACAGGTAAAAAACATTTATCAGTTCTAACTTAAAAAATAATTTAAGCATTCTAAGCAGTTGAGAATATTCACTATCAGATCTTCCAGCTTAATATTCACTAACATTGCATTTTACAACCTCTTTGTACTATTGTTAACTTGCAAAGATATTAGCAAACAAACACAAACCACCCAAGGCTCTGGCCAGAAAACACACGGAAAAACCCATTGTAAAAATTAAAATATACAAAAATTTTAAGGCTTAGCTTACCTGTGGGTAGTGCATTTTCATGGTATTTTAGTTAAAAATTTGACAGATGGTTTACCTGCGGATGGAATTCTGGAGGAATTCTATGGTAATAAATGAGTGGCACAGTGGCCTAGAGGTAAAGACACTTGCCTCTCACTCAGAAGGTTGGAAGTTCAATCCTAGGCAGGGACAGATGTTTCTCTATCAGAGCGCAAAGAGAAAATATCTGCTGCAAACTCTGCATAGGCATCAGTAAGCACATCTGGCCAGTAAATGCTCAGCTCCATTCAGTCACCCAGACCCCACCCCAATGCAAGAGATCCCAGGGTTGTAAAAAGGAAAAAAATATCTAAGGTAATAAATAATCGAGTTATCACTTTCCAAATGTTAATTTTGGATTGATGATTGGATCAGCTCCAATACATAGTAGGGAAAGAACTTTTCCTCTGAAAAGCAAAATGCCTTGGGATCCTCTTCATCCTCTTCATTTCTCTCTGCTTTGGGAACTTCCTCTTTTAATTCTGGAGCCAATATTAGAACTGTGGGTTCAAACAGGTATAACCGGTAATACTTTAATTCCTTATTAAAAAGACATCAGCCACCACTCTGCCTTTAGGGTTAGAGTTAGGGTTAGGTTAGGCTCCATCTCTGTCCTATATTTTATTTATAGGAATAGGAAACAAGGAATGCAGTTTCTTTTCGCATTCATATTCTAAGGGCAGCCTCCCACTGTACACAGCCTGATTGTGGCTATCATAATGTACAAACATATTTTGGCTACAAAGCAAGGAAGTCACAGAATCTTTCACAAACATTTTGAGTGCCTATGATTTTTACAAATGGATAGAAAAGCATTTTGTTCTTTAGGATAAAAATACTACTTGTTCAAAATGTTCAACAATTTGTTACAGGAACAAGTTGCACTGGGAATTGAACTCATTTATGTTTCTTTTTCATTCCCTTGACTTCAGCTATAATAGGATGGGAAACTCTTTTCTTCAACTTTCCATTAGTCCCAATTTAGCATTTCACATGAATTCTAAAGGGTTGTTAATTTTGTTGAAAAAAAAAGCCATCTTCCTATCTTGGAATATGAATCTGGGTCACATAATTTGACTAAAGTTGAGGTTAACTTTGCCTAAGACTAGGATAGGGGAAACACAAGCCACAGGAGCCACTGGGTGATTTGGAGTTTTTTTTCCTCTTTTTCTCTCCAGCTGAACCTACCTCACAGGATGGTGGAGGTGAAATTGGGGAAGGGAGTTCTATGTTCACCACCTTAAGCTCCTGGAGGAAAGGAGCTCTGGGAAATCTATCAAATAAGTCAATAAATGAAAAACTAAGTTATCAAATGGATGTAAAAGCACTTGATATTCACCCCACAGCTATGCTATGCCAAAGAAGAAAATATGTGGGGAAAGCAAGACAGTCTCATCAGGGTTGATTCCTATAATCACACAACAGTTTAGATGTACTTCATTTGGTCCCCCTTTCTCTCTCGTTCTCTTTCTCTCTCCACACTCTTACATGCTTTTCTAATGTATAAACTGGGAGATAAAATGCGCTTAGCATATCTCATTGATTTTCCCTTTGAAATGGTATATTCTGAAATGCAGTCTTCAGCCAAATATAAATTGTATGAAGCATATCAGTTGTCTTATTATGTTGTGGGAATTATAGTAAGCAAATCATGCTATAGGATAGAGTCATTTTACCCAGGCATGCTGGGAGTGGAATCAGAGCGGAAAGTAAATTTGAGTTGATTTTATTTGCAACATTAGATATAGTTAATAGACAATTAGTTTCTAATAATATATTTAATTGTTTTTCTCTTCCATCACATTAAAAATTATAATTTCTTAACAATATTTGAAGAGGTCTGGGACTAAATCCTGCAGGTGGCTTTAGGCTGTACATCTTTACAGTTTGTTATATTAATGCAGGTAAATGTCATTTAGATTAGATATTTTTAGAATGTTTTTATTGTGCCTTTAATATTTTTAGAAATAACTGAAGATGGCAAACATACCTAATATTCCTTCCTCCTATTTTTCTTGCAACAATGACCATGTGATACGAGTTGGACAGAGAGAGAATAAATAGCCCAAAGTCATCCTGCCAGCTTTCATGCCTAAAGTGAAACTAGAACTCAGTTTCCTGGTTTCTAGCTTGGTGTCTTTATTTATTTTTTATTTATTTATCAAATTTCTATACCCCCAAACCATCACATTTGCATGCCTCTGGGTAGTTTAGAGAAGGCTGGCTTCCCTACACTGTAGCAAACATCAGCTAAAACTTTCAACCAGCTGCAAATGAATATGCGGTGTGTATCTTTACTTAACCTTGAACATGATGTTACCAAGAACAGCCCACTGCAATATATATCAAGTAACTGTGTGTGACTTCTGAACCAATTATCTCTGCTCAGTTTGATATAGGTTTTTTTTTCTATTCATACACATCCTTTGAACAGGTCTGCACCTTAATGGTAATGAAAAGGAGAATAAGTGACAGCTCTGAGTTAAGGTTTTCATTACAAAGGAAGATAAGACAATTCCAAGTAAACAAGGGACTAGGCAGAAAGCACTCTTCAGTTTGTGGGTGTTTTATGTTCCACCCTTCCTTTCTGTTGTCTAGAATTAAAATAAAGCTCTAGAAGAATTAGGGCTTAGCAGACATTAATTGGAGACATTATTCTCACAATCTTTCCAAATTAGGTAACTCGAAGGACCAGAGCAAACATGACTGAGAAACAAAGGACCAATACACCTTCGCTTCTCCTATTTTCTCCACAACAACCCTGTCAGCTGAGTTGGCCTGAGAGTATATAATTTTACAAGTTATTCACTTTGAGACTGGGTCTGTTAAGTAAATAATTTTCTTAGATGGATATTACAGCCTATCTCTATCTTCACATCGATTCCAAAGTTGGTTCATAATCTGGAAAGTACTAGAGTAGATTAGGAAACAGGTGGAGGGAGAAAGGAAAAATGATAGGGACCAAAAACAGTTGGGGAAAAGGGATAACTACAGTATTCAAAATTTTGAAGTGGAGGAACAAAATAAGCCATTTTCCAAAGTAACACAACTGGAAATACTCTAGGTAGAAATTATGCTGTATTTATTTGGAAATTAGCTGCTGGATTTATTAAATGATAACCTGAAAGTTAACACTGGAATTTTTAAAAACAAACCATAGCTTTTTCCAAAGGCCACTAGGATGTGGCACTTTTCTGTAGTTTATTTTGTAAATTTATTTATATGCGATGTAATGAGAAAATGCAAAAATGTCATTAAATTTTAAAGATTACTAGATTATAGCGGCAATATATTTCTGTTCATATGCAGACATAGATTGCAGAGTAGTTTACCACTGAATTGAATTCTTCTTCTTTCTTTTACAACCTAAGAGAGAACCTGGATTCTCTTGTTACCAGAAGAACCTTCTAGCACAACGGACCAACCAGTTGGTTTGTGAGTTGAGAAGCTAGGAGTACTAAACTGTAATATAGTCTAAATGTACATAAAGTTTGCTCAGCCTCATCTCTTTCAGAAATTGCTTAATTGCTTTTAAGTTATTAAAAACCTTTGCAATGGCACATTTTAAAGCACCAGGTGTGTGTTTTTTAATCCTTAGCAAAAGAGATCTTGAATACAAGTTTGAGGATTTTGAAAAATTCATTTGTTTTGGAATAAACAACAAAGGGGTGATTAAAATATTGATTTTGGAAAGTTACAAATGGACTTAAAGTGTCCATATTTTGAAGGCTGGACACTAGAGAAAACCAGAAGGAACTATGATTACAATTAAAGGAGAATACAAAGGAGAATTTGATTTACTAATACAGAATGCAGAAAAATACTTTAATATCAGAGATACTAAAGATTTTTTTTTAATTTTAAAAATCTCTGTCATTATAGTAGACTGTATTTAAAAGACAATGGAAGAGAAACAGGTTTTACTGGAGAAGACTAAGTCTGATTTGAATGTGGATTTAAAAATGACATCTATGAGAATGATATGGAAAAAGATGCTATACTGGATAACAAGTGAAATTGGCTGGATGCCTTAATAATTAAAAATAATATAGAAATAACAAATCAAAACAGTGATATGGCTAACTTTCCTATACTTGATTTACAAAACAATCTTAAAGTTTTGAAGGATTTTATGAGAAGGGACAAATCAAATCAAATTCTAGGACAATATTTGAAGGGATTAAAGATAAAGATTAAATATAAAGGGAAGGGATGTAAGTTTATTTGATCAAGGTTAAAATACGTATATTCACTTTGGTAACTTAATGGATTTTCACTGATTAGGATTGAAAGAGGTTTTAAAGACTTGCCTATAGATAGAAAATGAGATGTAGAAAGCAGAGATAATTGTATTTTAAGAGAAAGTGATAAGTTACTAAATGGTTATACCTGTTATGAAGGGGGAGATAATTTATATATTTTTATTTTTATTTACTATATTCTTTTCTTTGCGCATATTTTTCTTTCTTTTCTGCATTTATTCTGTCATTCCTTTTTACTCTGTATTAGTTATCTTTTAAATCAAACGTTCAATAAGATTGTAAAAAATGCTACAATATTTACTTCAAGGCATAAATTCCTCCAATAACTTTTCAAAATTATTCTCCTCATATATAGATAAAACATGCAGAATATTTTCAGGCATAATGTCTGGAACAGAAGATTAGTAGGTTATTTTCCTTCTGTGGTTGAAGGAGAATTATGCCAATATCCTGAAATTTTAGTGAACATTTTTTTCAATTAAATGGTGATAGGGAGATGAACCAAAGTGTGAAGAAAACCAATATGTTTACTAAAATGGTATGTACTTAACAACACAAGTCATAGGAATCAAATCACGATACACAAAAAGGAAAAAAATCTATTCTCAAAGTATATGAGACATACTTCTTTTGAAGAGCCGAAATATGAAAAAAAATGCTTACTGTGCCTGATCATTGCTAAAGAGATTTATTTACAAGAGAGTAATAAGATTTCAGTCTTGTTTAAAACAATGTAAACAAACAATGCAATTGTGCATGGATCATTAGATTTTAACTTGGGGTGTATCCTAAATCTGCAACAAAATTGGAATATTCCTCTTTTGCTAACTGAAGATCCTGATCTGTAAAATGGCCATTAACTGTAGAATAACACTGAAAGGGAAAAGATATTTTGGATTGTAAAATACTACCAATTAAAATCCAACTCTTTATGATACATGAGCCAGACTATTTGTTTATTTATTCTATAACAGCAACATACTAGCCTTTCTACTGTCCCAAAAATAAATTTCAAAATTTTCAGGGCATGCAAATAACAACAACAACAACAACAACAACAACAACTTGGTACCAGGTCCAAGAATTTTGCAAAATACATCAAGAAGTTGCAGCTTCCTGTTGTAATGCCAGCGGAGCTGCAAAAGACTTGGAACAACATACATTTTAAGAAGGTACTTGGTTGATACCTGGGATGCTGGCAGCAACCTGTATCAACCATCAGAGCCAGTCAATGATATGTGTGATACATCTTTAAATGTTCAGTTGACTGAGTTTCATGTTTAATGTATATAATAATAATAATAATAATAATAATAATAATAATAATAATAATAATAATAATAATAATAATAATAGGTTATATTTTCTATCGGACATGTTACATTTACAATAAGCATACCGAATAGCTATATAATATATTGTATGGCCATAGAGTATAACCTTTTTTTAATCTGCAGAAATTAAATTTAATTTCCCCTTTCTTGTTCTTTGGGGAACAAATAATAGGTTAACTAGAGTACTAAAATTCAAAAACTCTGGAGTGCAAGCATTACTTTGAATACCAGAATTAAATGACATTCCAACATTTTACTCCTTTACCCCAACCTTTATTTCTGTGATTGGTTGGATATTTTATGGTGATGAAGGGGAGGCCATTTTGTTTCAACTATACTAGAAGTGAGGTGCCACAAATCCTCATTAAAATGAGATCAGTCAGTAGAACTAGATCGAACACATTAACGATCAACAAAACATGAATAAGTATTTAATATTAATCAATTCCTACTACAATGTTTTAATTCTGCCTCACCTAGCCTGGTTCCCTTCCTATGTGTTGGAATAACAATCTCAAAAACAATCTCAAAAATTATATATTTCATCAGTATATTTGGGAAACACCAGGTTGGTTTAATCAGTACTTTTCCTAGTTCAAGTAAGGAAATTGAGCAAAACTACTGAAATCATTATTAGGTTTCAGGATTTATTGCAGGGCAAGAAGTACTGGGTCTTATCAGGAAGATAGAAATCAAGAGGTTTTAAGGCTTGAGGCTGCACTAGTGTAGGCAGGTGCTAAATAACATCATCAGGCAACAAAGATGTATAAGTTCTAAGGGCATTTATTTTAAGTAACTAAGAAAGGTTCAAAGCTGTACCTGCTGCTTATTGATAGTGCCCTACAACTGCACTTGCAATTGTAGGCCATTATCAGTCGTAGATTGAAGTTAAATATTTTACTAAGCACAAAGGCATGTTTATAAACTTATGAATATACAGAACCAGTTTGGTCTAGTCTAGTGGTTGAGGCACCAAGCTAGAAAGCAGTACACTATGAGTTCAAGTCCTGTCTTAGCCATGAAAGCTAGCTGGGTGACTTTGGGTCACTTCCTCTCTCTTAGCCTAACCCTTTACCTCACAAGCTGGTTGTTGTTGTGGGTGAAATAAGAGGAAGGTTTTACTTTACTTAGAAGAGAATCCTTTACTTAGAATTCAAGCTTCCACTTTTAAACCTGAGTTGGAAGAACTGTATCCGAAGTCCCATTTTTAAATTACCATTTGTCAAACAAATCACAGTGCCCTACTTCAAAGCTGAGTGGTGGTTCTCCAAACAGCTAAGTCGATAAAAACTATATCATGGCTTAATGTTGCTCATGACTCAAATTTAGTGAGGAGGAAAACATGTGAATTTTTGATGTTCTTTCCTCAAACATTATGATGCTGTACTTATTAATAAAACTTTAGCATCTGGTAGTTTGAGGAAGAGAATGCAGATCTGGATTTACCACAGAGTGTAGAGGATAACTCACACTGATAAAAAGGCAAGGGTATTTGATTTAGGACAGGGGGGAAAAAACAGCATGATACCCTAAAAATATGTCAGCAATGAAATCTGGTGCTACTTCCCTGGAAAAAAAATTAAGGGCAAATTAAGAAAAAAAATTAAGGCTTTATAAGGAGGGGAGTCTTCTCCATGATTAGTGATTGCAAATATGCTGACGGTTTAGTTAAAACGGAATAAATTGTTGTGCGTGGAGGTGAAGAATTTAAGCAGCAAGCAGTAGGAAGAACGAAGAAATGATCACCAGAGTTGAGGAAGTCCTATTTCCATATTCGGACCTTAGTGGGGCATGAGAGGCAGGTTAGGAGGCGGCGACTGGATTGTCAACCCGCCCTTCCTCCCCCCCCCCCCCCCAACACACATAAGCCTGCTCCTATCAGAGAAGCCCCTGTTG
>JANHFL010007446.1:2794-16349 GCA_032468155.1 Oxyrhabdium leporinum
ACAAATATACACAAATAATGATTATTTTATTTAAAAAATTATATGGCTTCTCAACTCAAGGTGACTTCATGAGGCTTACAAAGGTAAAACTCCAGTACAACATGCAATATATGATATTTTTAAAATTAATGTTGAGCTTGTTCTTGGAAGCAAAGCTAATCTCCTCTGAGATAAAGTAATTTCATCTTGCATGCATATATCATGTTTGGGACATTTGTGTTTTCAATAACAGAAAGCATCTTCTTTTATTGTACCTGAAAATAAAAAAGAATTAGGTGTAAATCATAATCTTGTTCATATATTATTTTTATTTTGTGATATTACTTTCCTAACTTGGAATGCATCCTTACCCAGGAAATTGATTTCACAAATATTTCAAAAATACATTGACATAAATAGTTAATTCTACCACTGGTTTATGATCTAAATGAACCTGTCCATTCCCTATCTGGTACTTTCGAATGGATTGCAAATTTCATCAATTTCAGCTAGCATTAATTATATTAAAGTCCAGTTAGAATATCCTGGACTTTAGAATAGTAGAGAATAGTTGTTTCATCAACAAAAGGCAGGAGATAACCCTTGAAAATAAGGCCTTTTCTTGTTTTTAAAATTCTTTTTTCTATGATCTTTGGAATAGCCCCCAACAACTCCACGTATGATTAGGAAAAATATCTCCTTGAATTCCTGGAGACTTGCAATTAGTCATTTTTGACAGCACTAGGTTAGATTGCTTGAGAATCTGACTTAGAAGGAACGATTTCTCAAATGTCTTTTTGATAACTTTTCAGTTTTTTTTATTTTCAATGTACTACAACAATTAATTTATTTATTATTTTATTTAAAATATTTTGGTACTATTATGAATTTAATTGGTTGTTATATTGGTTTTTTTCAAAAAAGAAAAGACAATGTCTTTTTATAAAATGTAGACTACTGCCAGATATAGATCAGGATCTAGGAAGTTAGAACTGTTGGAACAATTTAAAATGCATAATGATCTCGAACAAATTAGGAAACAGGAGATAAGAAATACCCGTAAACAAGATCATGTTGCACAGGTAAGTTTTAGACAGAACAAGGAAGCTTTCAGTATCTGTTTAGGAAGTGGTAATTCACTGCAAGGAAAATGCTCCAGCTTAATGTTACATTTGATGGGACTATAAAGATTCAAAGTTTTTCCATCTAGCCTGAACAGTTTCTAATAAACACATATTGCAAATATTTCTAACAGTGTTAGTGGTTCTATAATAGAATATAGAGATAATATAGAATTAGCTGAATAATAGCTAATTAATTAGTAACCAATGGGAAAGGCTGTTTCATGCTAAATCACATAACTGATTCAGCTGTCTTTTGACAGTAGCTTTCCAAAATTCTGCTACACTATATAAAGTTTAATTGGCATTTGCTAAGGCAACTTTGTCCAATCTGTTACTGGTCAGATGCATTGCCTACAGCTCCCATAACTGAAATTTAGCTTAGCCATTTGCTGGAGGGCATAATGTTGTGGAATTTTATGTGCATTGAATAGACTTTTAAACAGATTTTTAATCAATTTGTAGAATAAAGTCTTCTAGCTTTTAAAACTTTAATCTTGATAATATGCTGTTGTTTTTTCCTGGAGGAGCGCTGAGCAGTTTAAACATTTTAATTAAGCTACCCAAGGGCTATTTCAACAGAACATTCATATGTGCATGTGATAATTAGTATTATTCTATCCATGTTATGAAATTGTCACGAATAACACTTTTTCATCTGTAATATCTCCAGAGACAGTTATTTTAAATATCTAAAGGATTTTTATAAAAATACTTTGCTGACAGCTAATGATATATAATATATTTTAAAATAAAGATTAAAAATATGCAAAATAAAGTAGCTCCATGCTGTAATTCAGCAATGGGAAACATGCTTAATGAAATATTAAAATAGAATAGTCCTTGCAAATTAGAGTAAATTCTCAAATTAGACATTATCTCTGAAGAGTATTCCTGTCTGATTTCTGCCTAGAAAATACAGAATAGGAAAGGAAAACAGCAGCTAGAATGGTTAGGGTATTAAAACAGATCCCCTGGAAAAAAAACCTACAGGATTTGGGGTGATCTTTAGCTATAGTGACACAATAAAAGTGAACAGGCACAGGTTACTTACTTTACTTTATTGATTAGCCTTTGGGCCATATCAAAGTGCAGAGTTCCAGACACAAATTATTACGAAAATCTTATAAAAACAATTTAAAATGGAATTGGATAAAATACAATTTAAAATGAAACTGGAATAAAATATGATTTTAAATGAAATTGGAATAAAATACAATAATTTAATATATAGATAAATAAAATATGATAAAATTATATTTCGGTATCACCCCTACAGACTACCCCAATCAGTCCCATATATGCCAATCTCAACTGAACCATTTTGCTCAAGTTTTGTACTGTGTTAAATGTTATTTTCAGATTCTCGCCACTCATAAGGTAAGTTGTTTTGATGTTAAGATCCCAATGGGTCATTCGTTTGATATATAGACCAAGGTACCTGTCTCTCACCCTCTTATACAGGCAACAATCAAATAGGATGTGAGCCTGGTCTTCTACCTCTGCCGCTTCACAAATGCAGAGGTGAACAGGCACAGGTACTCCATGACTTACGACTAGTTGCTTAGCGATTGTTTGAAGTTACAACCTACTTGAAAAAGGGCACTTTCAACTCAGATCCAAAGTTCTGACGGTTCCCTGCCCCCCCCCCCATGTTCGTTTCACTGCACTTTGGACATTCAATAGTACATGTGTGTTTGTGGTCATTTGCAGGGTCCCATGGTCACGTGACTGTGTTTTCTGACAGTTTTGCTGAAAATTGGCATTTCTACTTTTTGGCAAAACTGCACCCATAGCAAACAATGGGTTCACACTTACGACTGCCATTTTCATTTAACAACCACAGCATTGACACTTAAAATCACTTAACAACCACTGCAAAAAAAATTGTAAAAGTTGTATGACTGATCCATTTAAGACCATCATGATATGTGACCTAATGGGGAGACTCCATTATAGTTGCATGTTAAGAACTATCTGTAGTTCTCCCTTAATGATCAGTCACTTACAACCATTTGAAGTTGCAATAACCTTGGGAAGAGTGCTTTACAGCCTATAAAGCCCTTCCAACCATATAAAATGTCTTAACCTCTGCTTTGGGCCCTTAGCAAACAGCTCATATTTACATGTGGTTGCAGCAGCTGATAGTCACATAATTACAGTTCATGTTGGGGGTTTTTTTTGGAAAACGGCAAAAAACTGTTCATTGAATATGTTGGATTTGGTTGCAAAATTGAGTCAGGACTGCTTAATGATCACCCTATCTTACAACCTAAATTCCAGACCCAATTGTGTTTATAAACTGAGGACTACCTATATTCAGGTAATCTGTTACAATGTTAGAATAGAGAGTCGATTGTTGAAAATAAGTGTGGGGAAAGTTGGGGGCACAGTTAAACTTTGGGATTTGCTGCAATCAGACTTGATGGCTACAATTTAAGCTAGTCAAATCCATGGAAGATATAATTATCAGTGAATGCTATTTTTAAGTATAAAGGTTCTTTTTTGCCTCCTGAGTCAATTTAGTTCAGTTTTTCAATTCAGTTTATTACAGTCATAGACCAGAGACCAGGACAAATAAAAACACTCAGTAAATATACAATTAAAAATTCTAGTATAGAATAATAAATAACAGCTAAAATCTATGATAAAATCCAGTCTGTCAATTATACACGGTCTAACTATACTAAAATTACAATCCATAAACTGTGTGGCCCGTAGTCAGTTTGATACTAAAAGGGAAAGGAATAAGCAGTACAATGGGTTTGCCACATTTGTTGAATAAAATAGCTACGGTGGAATAGACACGTGTTTCTGATGAATCCCCAGTCCTGCTGCGTAGAATCTAGCCACCTGCGCTGTAGTTATGGACTGTTCGTCCTTAAGCAGCCACTGGAGATAAGTAGTGTCGGAACTGGAAGTCATCAATGGAAGGGTGCTATCCAGGGCAGCCCCTATTTGTGGAGTTCCTGAATGCATCTAATCAGGGGTTGGCTTCAAAAAATGTAACAACCGGTTCTCTGCCCAGCTGCTGGTTGGGCGTGGCCATGGTGGGCATGGCCTAGTCGGCCTCCTGCACCACCCGTTTTTCACCCTCCCCTTTATGTCTGGGAGGCAAATGAAATCCGTACAGTCCTTAATTTACTGTTACTTCCATTAGCTAGTTGTATCACATGAAGCGTTACTCTTCAAAATATTTGTATGCTCCAAGAACTCAAGCCATTGCATATGAACTCATCAGAATAGACTCTAGCTAGATTTATAAAATAATGGGGTTTATAGGTAGGAACACTTATTTTATTTTTTTGCGTACAGAGATTAAATAAAATACAGCTCTGAAATTCCGGAAATGGTCAAGAATATATTACAACAGTCCACTTAAGATTGCTTCTAGAATTCCTTTAACTTTTTCAAATATTTATTTTTGACAAATATGTCCTCTTATGTAAGTGGTATCAGTTAAAAAAACAAACAAGATTACATGTATGGGCTGCAGGACAGCCTGAGAGGAAAGAAATAACAATATAAATGACTTTTCAAAGCAGGACAGTAGATTTAAATCACTGCTTCTGCAATTTTTTGAAAAATGTGGGGTATTAAATGCATTCAGAAATGTGGGCACCCTTCCCCCTGCTTTTATCTTTAAGAGCATGGACTTCATGTTTTTTCAGTGAATGAGATAATTATGTTTGTGTATTCCTTCCCATTCCTTCCATTTTCAAAATGTTATTCAGGCGTTCAGTTGTGTCTGTGACTTGATTTACATAATTTTACTTGTTCTTTTAAATTTGTCCTTGTGTCATCAATAATAGTATCTGGCCACCTTGTCATCTCTTTTTTGAAAGCCTTTCATTTTTCTATGCATTCTCCCTTGACTTTTCCTTTTACATTATGCATTCAAAATATTTGACCTTTAGCTTCATTATTAATGCTTCTAGTGAGCAGTCTGGTTTTATATCATCTAGTACTGAAAAATTGGTCTTGCTAACAGTCAAAGCTGTTCTCAAACACTTTCTTCTCCATCACAATTCAAAAGCATCATTTTTACGCTTTGTTTAACTTGTAACCAAAAATGTAATTGCTACAGCGTCATCTCAGTAGCATAGTGCTTATTCCCTGCTCAATAAACATGAGGATTACTTACATATGTTCCATGTATTAGTTGGAATGATAACTGGGCTGTTTTTATTAAAGATATAATGTATATTTATGCATGTGAATAATTAAAAACCATGGAAGTTTTTTTTTAAAAAATCTAAACATTCCAGGGTTCTTTTTTATAGGTAAAAAAAGTGGTATTTGTACAAGTAGCTCATAAATAAGCATATTCTTTCGCAGATTGCATTGCTGGGATTGGATGGACAGGAAGATCTGCTTTTATTTAAAGTTCTTGTTCTACAGGAAATGAGTCTTAGCATGACAAGTCAGCATCAAATTCCATCCAGCTTTTTTTTTCCTAGTGTACATATAGATGCCTGTCTTCTGTAATATACTGTATATTTAAACAGAATTAAGAGAAATTTGATTATGCAGTCACTATCCCTTTTCAGCAAGTAAATGAAATGACTAAGATTAAGAGCACTTGATCATGCTCCACTATATTGCCAAACATATAGCAAATAAAATAAAATAAAAAATAATTATACATATCCATTGTCTATTTGTTGCACTGGTGGTACCATTTACATCTTCACAATTATAGGAGAAAGGACAAGCTGTTGTTCAGAATTTCATGGGACTCTAGTATATTCACATAACAATCCATCAAAGATGGACTCCATCGATTTCATAAGGGTTAAGATAATTCTTATTTAATATTCAATATATTACAAATCATTGAATGCTTTGATCAAAGCTTCAATATTATCTTTTATGATCACTCAGTTAGTAGAACTGCTGCTTTAATAAGATACTGAAAATTCATGAGTATTACAGTACACCACTTGAATGGTTTTTATGCTTGAAAATCTGAAGTTGTTTTAGAAATTGCCAATGATTGATTTCAAGCCATGCATTCTGTGTCATTTTTGACAGCATCATGTTGATACTGGGGTACAACTCTTTTAAAGTCATATCTGAAAAATAATTAGGATTCACTTAAAATTAGTAGCATAAAATAAATGCAAGGAAGGAAGGAAGGAAGGAAGGAAGGAAGGAAGGAAGGAAGGAAGGAAGGAGCCTCAAAACCATTTTTTTGTGTATTTGAAGATTCAATAATTACTAATAAATGAACTTGAGGCTTTTATGGAAGTCACAGGGATTATTCCTTTTAATTACCCAGTAAACAAAATGTTCTGCATTAATTACTATTATTAAAAAATTACAACAACATTAAAATAGTAATAAATAAATGAAAGCAATAAAATGCAAATTATACAATAAGGTACAATTTTTAGCATAGGAAACATAATGGCCACTATTCCAGTTCAATCTTAAACTCTTAAAATCATATTGATTATAAAACTGTACAAACACCTGAAAGAAGAGAAGCGGTTTCGCCTGGAGCCTACAAGAGATTATGCCAAGCATACCTTGGAGAAGGCATTCTATTGGTGAGGTTCCATAAATTGTATCCACCCTCCAAAGAGCCCTGAGAAGATAAAGAAGGAATATCTTTCTTGACTAAAGTGTTTCAGCAAGAATGAATTTTCATACAATGTATCCAAAATTTTAGATCTGGAACCCATAGTTAGTCTGAGAACCATAGAGAATGTATGTGGGCTGGCTTCCAGGTAACGATGGATAGAGCTATGCTCCAAGCTCCATTGTGCATTCCTTCCTGTTTGTGATACCTGTTTACAGTTTACTTTTATCTCCCTCATGTAAGGTGTTTTTTCTTTCTTTCTTTCAGGTATCAAATCCACACAGGTCTTCAGCATTCTGTCATACGCCCCACCCAGCCAAACTGCCTGCCTCTGGACAATGTGACACTACCTCAGAAACTGAAAGAAGCAGGTTATTCAACCCACATGATTGGCAAATGGCACTTGGGCTTTTATCGCAAAGAATGTATGCCAACTCAGCGGGGGTTTGATACCTTTTTTGGGTCTCTTTTGGGTAGTGGTGATTATTACACCCATTACAAATGTGACAGCCCTCGAATGTGTGGCTATGACTTATATGAAAATGACAATGCTGCTTGGGATCATGATAATGGAATGTATTCTACACAGATGTACACTCAAAGAGTGGAACAAATCTTAGCCTCCCATAATCCCAGGGAACCTATATTCTTATACCTTGCATACCAAGCTGTTCACTCACCACTTCAGGCCCCGGGCAAGTATTATGAACGTTATAGATCAATTAATAATATCAATCGGCGCAGATATGCTGCCATGTTGGCATGCTTGGATGAAGCTATCAACAATGTGACTCATGCATTAAAGCGATATGGTTATTATAGCAACAGTATTATAATTTACTCTTCGGACAATGGAGGCCAGCCAACAGCTGGTGGAAATAACTGGCCTCTCAGGGGAAGCAAGGGTACTTACTGGGAGGGAGGGATTCGAGCAGTTGGCTTTGTTCATAGCCCTTTACTTAAAACCAAGGGAAGTATATGCAAGGAGCTTATACATATAACCGACTGGTTTCCAACACTTATTACCTTAGCGGAAGGACAGATTGATGAAGATATACAACTGGACGGCTATGATGTATGGGAGACCATCAGTGAAGGCAGGCGGTCTCCAAGAATAGATATTTTACACAATATTGATCCCATATACACAAAAGCCAGAAATGGTTCTTGGGCAGCTGGCTTTGGAATATGGAACACTGCCATTCAGTCAGCCATCCGTGTAAACCACTGGAAACTATTAACAGGAAATCCAGGATATGGAGACTGGGTCCCTCCTCAGTCTTTTAGTAATGTTGGCCCCAATCGCTGGCACAATGAACGGGTTTCATGGACAGCTGGTAAAACTGTGTGGTTGTTCAATATCACTGCTGATCCTTATGAACGAGAGGACCTCTCTAGTAAGTATCCGGGTATAGTCAAGCAGCTGCTGGGAAGGCTTTCCCAGTTCAATAACACAGCCGTGCCTGTTCGCTACCCACCTAAAGACCCCAGGAGCAACCCAAATTTTAATGGAGGGGTGTGGGGCCCATGGTTTAAGGAAGATAGAAGCAATAAGAGGTTAAATAAAAACAAACTGGATAAAAAGCAAAATAAAACCAAGAAGAAATCTAATAGACATTCCTTGAATTGCCTTTTAAATCAATGATTTCAGCTGGAGTTTTATGCTGCAATTCTAACCATACTTACCTTGTCAAAAGCATTATAGGCTGACTTCCAAGTAAAGGTGTGTAGCCTCAGAATGTCATTGTAGAAGTGAAAGTGAAATGTTCTCCAACATTTGTAATTGAAATATCACCAAAATGTCATTTCTGCACTCTTGAGGTATTTATTTGGGCTTGAATTGGAACAGAAGAATTCATAGGTAAGATGTGGTTAACATCTACGCCTATGCAGAGAATTATAAAGTCTTACGGGCAAGTGAGATGTTTTGCACTCATAATTAAATCAACCCCAATTTCTAGGACACTTGACTATATGGTTTTGATCTCAGACCCATCTGCACATTTAATTGGATTAAAGAAAATAGACCAACTTGAAAAAGACAAAATGTTAAAAGAGTTTGGGTTTATGTCCTAATTTTGATTGGATGAAGCAGATTCAGACATTGCTACTAAAGAAAGTTAAATAAATTGTGAGATGACTCCTTTACATTTTGCCTGGCTTTAAACTGGAAAGGATTTTTTTTTCTTTTCTAGAATGTGCCAGGCTATAATTCCTTCCAATAAAAATAAAATATAAACAAAACTCCTTATAAATGGTTATAATTTCAAAAAGATTAAACTGAAATCCTGGATTAGATGATGTATACATTAGTACTGAACATGTCATGTTTTCATTGAAATGTATGATTCAAGATTTAAATATAAGATTCTACTTGAACCTATTAGACATTTAATCAAATAACCACATAGGCATCTAGTAGTAACCACAACATAAAGAACAAAAAACTTCCATTGTGATGTTACAATGTAACTCCAGCCTTTCATGTTTGGAATCCCAGTATGCAAGTCATGTGGTTTGCACTGCATCATCACAATATCTTATTTATCATTTACCTTCATGCAGATGTGTCTATTGTCATGGAGAAAATCTGTGTGGTTTCTGAGAGTCAACAATGATTTGATAGACATAGTCCATTAATCCATGTCTCTATTCAGTCATGAGCTCTTAAGGGACAAGCATCAAAATGCCAGCATTTTGTTCATCTATAAAATCAGATGAAAATCTGTGGATTCAAGGTGTCACCCAAATAAATCCTTGAAATATTTAGATATACCTCTTTAAGTCCAAAAGTAAAATGATAGCACAATACTCTCTCCATTGTCTATCAATGGACATACAGATAACTATTTATATATTTATTATTGATTTATTGATTGATAATTTTTCTTTCTACAGTTGTGAATATTCAAAATAGTTGAACTGTATTTATTTTAGATTTTTTTTAAAAAAATCCTACTTTTATTATTTTTATAAATAACTCAAGGTGGCAAACATAGCTAATAGTCCTTCCTCCTCCTATTTTCCACACAACAGCTCTATTGATGGACTGAGAAAATCACCCAGCTTGCTTTCATGCCTAAAGCAAAACTAGAACTCACACTCTCCTAGTTTTCTAGCATGGTTCCTTAACCATTAGATCAAACTGGCCTAGATTTAATACAAATAAATAAATATTTGAGGCAACATTACTAGTCTAACATTGTTTTAAAAATAGAAATATATCGTAATTGCATATATAATGCACTACAATGTAACATTGTCATTAAAATAGTTTGGATATATATGCATTCTGGAGTTCAAGCAGTGAACTAGGTCATTTTAGACTGAGGACAAGATGTAGGAAATACAGGCACTATCAAAGAAAAAAAATATGTTGACTTTTGACATAAATCAATAAACATTTTAATCTGAGGGGACAGGAGAAAAAGTAAGAGCATACAAACTGGATACAGAGTTGGATTGGATTATACTACAAAAATAGATTGGTCTGATAAATGATATGATCTAATAAAAGGAAGATAATGGTTATAAATTTAGGGAAACATGGAGGATCACAAGGGTCATAGCAAAACAGATAAAAGAGAAGAGTAGAATACATCTGAGTCTCCCTTTAAACAAACCTTCCTAATGAATTCTATCAGAAAAGGGAAACAGACAAGGGCTGCAAAGCGATTAAAGTAATTGGCTTGCTACTCATGTCACTATCAATTCATCACAGTTCATTCAGCTTCTCTTTTCAGCTTTCAAAAACTGCAAGGGTGTTTGAAGATCTTACAAAGCCAAAATTTTATTAACTGCCCTACACCCTTTAAAATCACTCTTGGCTGATTTGAAGAGACCCGGTTTCATTTTTACTTCAATCATTCTGAATTTAAACAACATACTCCATTTAAAGCAGTCATCAGATTTCCTAAGTAGATTATAAACTTTGTAGCTTTCTTCCATTGTCCAAACCCAACATATGGAGCATGGCAGAACCCGACATTCCTAATTTACTGTTTCCCAGCAGTTTCAATAAATCTCAATAGATTCAACATAAGCAAAGAAAGCCTGCAGGTAGGAGAGCTTCATACTAGTTTTATAGTCATCATCTGAATTCATTCAGCAGAATATAGCCACAAATATATCTTACTAACATATAAGGGCTTGTAAGTAAGGGCAGTGGCTAAAAGCTGCACTCTCGTGAAACAATATGCAATCCAGATCCAATCTTGCTTAGAATAGGTGACATTCCATGAATACAAACTATTCTGTAATTGACAATAATCAAATAGCAGTGTAGTTCTAACTATTTAATGGAGGGGCATTTGTTTTGTAAACTGAAATTTAATTTGGATTCTTTTCAGACAGATTTCAGTATCTGATACAGGACTGATTTTGCTTGTGGGGGTGCAAACTTTCTTGGTTCTTCTTAATGTCTTACTGGTTTTGAATACCTTGAGATTGATTTGGAAGTTGGGAATGAAAGACTATGCTTCAGTGGTTCTCCTTTTCCAGGTTCAATTCTGTTTGGTGCTGCGAACAAAGGAGTAAACTTGAAATCTTTGCTTTGTGGGATATTTCAAGTTGTCATTTACCCTGCTCTTTGTTGACATCTACAAATAGCTGCTGTACATGATCACTGATGGCATGAGATCAGGTAACTATATGCTAGTGATAAAAAAGCTGAATATGACTAATTCTGCAAATCCTATTCTGGATCAGTGACCATCCAGTTGGGGTCTAGAATTGGAGGAAATGATTTAGATCTAACTCTAACAAAACTAGATGGCTCTGGATTTAAGGATTCTTCATTTTTGGGGTCCATCCAGCTTATTGGCATGCAATTTTGATCTCCTAGACCACGTCAAACTCACAGCGTCACATTGCCATCATGTGACATTTTGCGATGTTTTTCCCCTTTGCAGAGCTGGGGTGGGCTTGGCCAGCACGTGATGCATCTGGCCCGCAGGCCACCAGTTTGACACACCTGTCCTAGACTCATATTGCGAGCAAATGGCAACTACAGCTGGGAAAACTCTTCCACAGATTTATCTTATGTACTAATTGCACCCTTTTCCTGTATCAGAAGGCACTATTTCAACGCAGTGTACATGAGGCTGCCCTTCCTGGTTCAGGATGCAGCAGTATGAGCAGTTATGAGTATATTTCAGTTTACCTTTACAGCAAGCCTTGCCATTTAGATTTCCCTTGCCATTCAAAGTGCCAATTATTATCTATAAAGCTCTTCATGGCTAAGGGGGTGTATATTACAGGATAGCCTTTCTCCAATTGTTTCTACCTGTCCAAGAATTGGCAGGGTCAGCTGCTCCAACTCCCATCAAGACAACAACATCCTAATGAACCTTGGATATGTACCTTCTCTATCACTTCTATCCCTGGATCAGCATTATCCCACAGTCCTGATCCTGTAAGGAAGTTTTTTTTTTTTAAATGTAACATGTTTTTGATCTTTGTACACTACCTTAAAGGATTTGCAATAATTCAGCCAAACAAACAAAAGGAAAGAAATAAGACACCCAAATATTGAAGGTGGTCTTGTTTTTCTAATTGCTGCCATCAGCCTATTGCAGAACTAGAATGCCTCTTGGGAGTTAAGCTCCATCCCATCAGTCTCTAAAATCTCTATGGAGCTCATTCTCAAGTATTTTCTGATATGAAAGCAGCTTGCCAAGATAAGAAGCCTGAATGAAGAGTTGTATACTTTGCAAAAATAAGACAAGGGAAGAGGAGAGGAGAAGAAGCAGACTGCCTCTTGCAGTACAAGCATGATATAATTAATTGTGTGTCACAAGTCCAAATATTTTGGCTTGTACTTTATGGGTGGTTAGTTTGTTGCTCCATTGCTATTCCTAAGAGATTGCTGCTTCATGTAGCTGTAAATCAGAAAATCCTATGAAAAAACTTACTCAGGTGCATCTCTTCATTATGTGCTTATCTCCCTTGTTTTTAAGGTAATGATTTGACTCTGTAACTGTAACCAATTACTTAATTTTCTTGGGAAAAAAAGCAGAAAAAGCTACGTGAATATATTGTATATATCTATTAAAATAGTTTATTTTTATGAAAATTAATACTCTGTTATGTCATTGACTTTCTAAGTTTTTTAAAAAAAAACTTATGTTGAGATGGCTTTATAAAATATGATAAAAGAACAGCCCAGAAAAGTAGAAAATTCACATGGCTTCAATCATCTTGTTGTAGCTGCTCCAGAACATGGCCTGGAGAGAGAAGTAAATGCCGTTAGCCACGGAAAAAATAAGCTACCCATGACTTAATTTTTTATGGAGGAGAAATGTTAACAATTATATGAAATGTGCAGTTGCACATACTGGTGGTAGTACATATTAGTAATAACTACTAACTGGTGTGCATTTATACATTTTGCACAAAAGTTGCTTGCATTAATTACAGAGGTCCAACACATATGTTTCTCCCTCTCTCTCTCTCCTGTCTCTCTCTCTCTCTCTCTCTCTCTCCATGCACATATGCACACTCATACATGAATACAAATGAGATCTCTTGAAGAAAAACAACTGGCACAGCCTTCCCTAATTATGGGTAGGATTTCTGGACTACATAGTCTCAAATATTGGAAGGTTATGAGAGCAGAAAACACCATTCTATTAGGGCCATAAAGGGTAGGGCTGAAAAATGGGAGAGACTCTATTGCTTTTCTTTCCAATAGTATCTCACATACATACAAGTAGTAAGCTGTAGGGAAGAAATGTACAAGTTTTCTCAAGAGGGCTTGCACAGATTTCTATACTAGGATTTCCATTTTTATGAAATTATTTATTTATTTATTTATAATTTATATTTATATACCGCCCCATTCCGAAGACTCGGGGTGGTTCACAGCTTATGA
>JANHFL010007446.1:16449-29185 GCA_032468155.1 Oxyrhabdium leporinum
GTACCCCCAGCAGGCCCTCCCTGTGTGACCGCACGGGACGTCGGGGGGGAGTAGACTCGATGCGGTCCTGCAGGTATGATGCCATTGTTCCTGTTAACATGTTAAGGTTAAATCCCTAATGCAGACAGATGCAATTATGTATGAATAAAACTGGAAAAATGTTCACAGAAAAGACTGAAATTAGCCATGATCAGACTAGAAGACCTCCAAGGTCTCTTCCAACTCTGTTATTCTAGTCCAGAGCTGTCAAACTTTGTGGCCTGCGGGCCGGATGCGTCACTCACTGGCCATGCCCAGTTCAGTGAAGGGGGGGAAAAAAAGTCCCGATATGTCACGCCGCCGCCACAAGTTTGACACCCTTGTTATAATCTGTTTTAACAAGAATCAATGCACAGGGAAGAGTCTCCATAAACAGGACATACATATTCAAGGGGCCACAAAGAAAAGGAGGCAGACTTTCCAGTACAGGACTCTTAGATAGATCCAGTGGATCTGCATGATCCAGAAACTAGCCAATATGGCTTGGAGCTCATTGTTTTAATGAAAGCTGACTGTCCCTGGTTAGAAATGCATATATGAGACAGAAGAAAATGCAATCCTAAAGCCGAATTTAAAACGTAAAATTTTAAACCAGCTTATTTGAAATAGTCTTTCCTTTTACAAGGAAGATAAAAAGCTTCATCTGACAATTTCCATTTTGCGACACGACCACTGCCACCACCTCTGTAAAAAGACAGAACAGTCGTCTTGAGAATGAGGCGAAGAGGATGGGATAAGATGTTTTGAAATGCATTACAGATTCAAGTTGAACAGGAGTAAATTTATGCCAACTTTGTTTCATTTACATTGTAACATTCTGACTAAATACAAAATGATACTCGAGCTCTAACATTTCTTCTGTTCTTCTGATTCCTTGGAAGTAATTTTGTCAATATCTACAAGTATACCTTCATTGTCTTTACTTCAAAATTCTAAAAAGAATCTGATTATCAATAAATCAGCAGCTATTTATTGCTTATTAATATTACTATGCATTATAATAAGTAATGTAGATGGCACTATCAAAACTTGTGAAAAGTACAGGTCATCCTCGACTTACGATCACAATTGAGACCCACTTAACAAAAGTGAGACATTTGTTAAGTGAATTTTGCCTCATTTTACAACTTTTCTTGCCACAGTTGTTAAGTGAATCACTGCACTTGTAAAGTTAATAACAGGGTTGTTAAGTGAATCTCGTTTCCTCATTGATTTTGCTTGTCAGAAGGTTGCAAAAGCTGATCACATGACCCCAGGACATCGCAACCATCATAAATATGAATCAGTTGCCAAGCATCCAAATTTTGATCACGTGACCACAGGGATGCTGCAATGGATGTGTGAAAAATGGTCATAAGTCACTTTTGCAGTGCTGTTGTAACTTTGAATGGTCACTAAACAAACTGTTGTAAATCGAGGACTGCCTGTATTGGCCAAAATGTCTCACACACAAAGACATCAATTTCCCCTAGGTTGAGGCTCCTTCCTAAATGTACCTCATAAAACTTTGATTTACAGCCTCCATCTATAATGTTGCTAAAATTACAGATATACATACATACCATACATACATACATATGTATGTGTGTATACACACACACAGAGCTACTAATTATTCTCAACCCCAGCACAACATGAACCTTAACTTTTCAATTACTTCCTAATGGTACTGTGTAAAGAATGAAGCAAGCTATATCTGTGTATGAATAATGTCCTTTGAGATCCATGCTTATTTCTAATCACTTATGAAGAACTTCATTCTCTTATAGTTGCTGTCATTCCTGTTTCAAAATGTAGATCAAGGCATCATAAACAAGAATAAGAAGATCTCATAACAAGAAGATATATACTGACTGCTTTAGCAACGCACAATTACCTTTGAGGCCCATGATAACCTGCTCCAATTTAGGATTAATCTTAATAGACAAATTCAAAAATGACACCATCGTGTGTACAGCCCCCCCTGCTGTTTGAGTATAGGAAATTCAGGAGGGAGGTTGCAAATCACACATCCTAAATATGATTCTTGCTCTTTGTTTTTGAGGACAATTCTTCTGAGTCTGTAAATTAGCAATATTTGGGAGATCACATGTCCCCTATTACTTAGTAGAAGCAATCCATATTTCTTCTTCAATATGGATCCATATATGTCACCAAAAAGAAAAAAAATCTTTTTTTAAAGTGCTGTGGGAAAATGTTTTATTTATCTTTTGTGAATGAAATAAACATTTGCATTAGACTGGAAAGCTGAAGAAACATCCTGGAAAAAGGCATTGGCAAAGCACTTCGACAATGCTGCCAAGAAAACTGTGGATATAATCATCTGGAATTGAGCTTGACTTAAGGATGTCTTTACTATTCATGCCAAAGAAGCAAAATGGAATTAAATGCTGGACACGGTGGATTTATTATGTTTCATGCTGGACCTACTTCAGCATAAAACTCTTGTTATTTTTTGCTGGGGCGGGGAAAACTTCCTCAGCATGTAAATTACTAACTAGTGAACACATGGGACTGCACAGGTGTGTCGAAAGGCAAGCCAGCATTTTAGTTGGCTGAAAATCATTTTACAGCCTACTAAACTCAAAATATTTTTAAGATTAAGAAGGTAAGAAACAAAGGTTACGGCTTGATTCTTATCTTAGAGAGAATACCAAGTAAATTAGTGACATAATAGTTTACTTCTCTAGATTTTTTGATCATATGTGATGGCCTAGCAAAAAGAGACCAAGATTCTTACAAATTCCCAGCACATAAAGATAAAGGTTTTCCCTGTTAGGTCATGTCCAACTCTAGAGGGTGCTGCTTATCTCCGTTTTTTAGCTGAGGGAGACAATGTTGTCAGAAGACATTTTCTGAGATCATGTGGCCAGCATGACTATATGCTCGAGGTTACAGAACACTGTTCACTACCCACCAAACCAGTACCTATTTATCTACTTGCATTTGCATGCTTTTGAACTGATAGATCAGGGATGTCAAACTGGCGGCCCATGGGCAGGATGCGTCACACACAGACCACGCCCACCCCACCTCTGTGAAGGGGGAAAATGTCATGATATGTCACATGACGGCAACGTGGTGCCACAAGTTTGATATCCGTGTGCTAGATGGACAGGAACTGGGGCAAGGATAGGAACTCATCCCATCAAGTTGCACTCAGGTCTTGAACTGGGGCTGTCAGCTTTCCAGCTAATAAGCTCAGTGTCTTTAACCACTGAGCTGTTGTACCCCCTCCCATCACATTGATGTCCAAATAGTCTCTCTTTCTGCTCCTTGTGGATCAAGCATTTGTATGAAGGATTCAGGCTGAAACATTCTCAGATAATTTGTATCTTACAGTGGGAGAAGAATTTAAATTATTGGTTGTCAGAATTCTAGAATAACCAACCTTATTCACCTTCATCCTACCATGATCTCCCCAGGTTCACCTGAAGTTGGTTATTAGGATGCTGCAATTTAGGGATGGAAAAAGTCATCAAGCTTGTTGTAAAAAGCATGTCATCATTCCTGGAAGTTAAATTTAGCATTCAGAATTGTTCTGTCTCACAATTTTAAAAATGGTTTTGTTAAAACATACGTAGGATTCAAATTAATTTCTCTAATCATATAATCAGATTTTTAAAATAAATATATACTATATTCTGGGGAGATTAATAGTAGAATCTAAGCTTTACTAACAATAAAACTCAGAATTCACTTACTATCTATGGAGATTCTCAGTCATCCAGGTCATGGTTATCCCAAAGGTGCTTTTTCAGAAGGCAAATGTTTTTGTTTTTCCTAAAAGATGTTTCACTTCTCATCCAAGAAGCTTCTTTAATGAGAAATAAAGTATCAAAAAAACAAAAAAACAAAGTAAACCCAGATGCCTTTTGAAAAAGTACATTTGGAAGAATGCAGTTAATAGTTTTGCCAAATTTAGCAGGAACCTATTAATCTTCCTCAGAGGAATTTTTGTTTCTTTCAGGATATTTGTTAGGCTTTTTGATGGGATTAGCAACTAATGACTCAAGGTTGTATCTGTTGATTATTTATTATTTTAATATTAGAGGAGTGGGGTATCCTAGTCTTTAATGCTGGTGCTGAAGGAGTGATCCAGTCCAATCAAAAAAGGAACACAGAGTTGCTCTTCAAAGTGAGAAGGGCACAATATAAATTTAATAAATAATGCTGGATACATTCCATTTGACTTTTTGAAGAACTGACCTAGTTAAAAGAGCACAAAACAAAAACAAAACCAGAACTTAGTTCCTGAGCCTTATTCCAAAATGAAAATCCCACTGACTGCTTTATAAATCCATTCCCATATACAAATAGCCCTTAACTTACAGCCAGCCTCAATTGAGCCCAAAATTTATGTTGTTAAGCAAGATATTTGTTAAGTCAATTTTGCCCACTTCACAACCTTTCTTGTCACAGTTGTTAAGTGAATCTGCATTTGTTAAATTAGTAACACAGTAGTTAAGTGAGCACATTGGCTTTGCTTGTCAGAAGATCACAAAAGGTGTTCATATGACCCTGGGACAATTGAAATATTTTACACCTAAGTTTTTATGTACCACTAAGTTCTGGGAGGTGAAGAGAAGAATCACACAATTTAAATTTCCTTCTAGAAAAGAATTATGACAGACCAACAGGAGAAGCTCTTCTGAAGACTCTCATTGCCACTGTCAGCAACTACTGTTTGACTCTCTAGCACAGGGGTGTCAAATTCGTGGGGGAAAAAGTCACGATATATCACATGATGACAACATGATGATGCGAGTTTGACACCCCTGCTCTAGCATGTAAGAAGGGCCTCCTCCTAAACAGTGCTGGGGTTTTAAGAGACACACTTGGTCCCCACTAATAAAATGTGAGCATTCTTTTCAAATTAAGGCAGTAGGACTTGATCTTTGTTTTGACATATGTGTAATATGTGAAAATACTTTGAGCCACTTATGTTCCATCCCCCAAAACAGAATGATGGGCATTGGCAATAAGATTGTATTTTTTCTTTTAAATGTTCATTAGGCTATATGACAGTGATGTGAACTTAACTATATGTGTAACTTTGGTGGCAAAAGCTTCTACACACAAAAGGTAGGATTTTCTATATTCTATTGATATCTAGTATTGGTCTGGATGCCATTCTATTTGATAGTTTTTTGTTCCTTCCTTTCTTTTTCCTCTTGCATAGACATAAACAGAACTACCAAAAGTAAAATTATTCCAGAATAATCTACCAAAGACATTTGGGATTTAAAAATTACTTCATGACTATAGTGGCACTGAATGAATGTGGTTATGACTGGTCCTCAGAATTCTGGCTGTCCCAGCACCCGACTGGTCACATGATCACAATTTGGGCATGTGATAAACTGTTCACAGTTATGACCTGTAGCAGCACTCATGATCACATAATCACTGTTTGCAATCTTCCCTGCCAGCTTCCTTAGAGAGTCAATGAGGAAGTGGACAGAGGTCTGTGACAATTCGCCATGGCCAGCTTGCCCCAGCCAACTCACCACAACCATCTCGTCACAGGACAACTCACCATGGGACAAGAGTTACACTAATATCAAAGAAATGGTGGAACAGAATCATTAAAGAAAAGATGCAAAAGAAGGACAGAATGAAACGTGAGTGGCAAAAATTAAAATAATTTGTATTTATTTTAAATAATTAAATAGAATTGTTAAATTGTTCCTCAATGAGTTGTCTTGCAGTGAGTTGGCCATGGTGAATTCTCCTGTGACAAGTTCCCCATGGTGAGTTGGCTGCGGTGAGTTAGCCGTGATGAGTTGACCACCGTGAGTTGACCATAGTGAGTTGGCTGTGGCAAGTTGTCCCATTCCCAGCGGACAGGGAAGGTCACAAGTCAATGGGGTGAGTCTGTGTGTTCTGCCTCAGCCACTGTGCAGTAGCTCCTTTCCAGTCCCAATTGTAAGTTGAGGACTCCATGTAATGACAAGTTTCCAGAATGTTTCCAAACAATTAGAACCTATAAAAAACCACTGATTCAACGTCAAAAAACTCTGTAGTGCATGTAGAAAATGCAAAATTGATGATGCTGAGATGTACAATGTTTATGTTCGTTATATTATTTAAATACCCGTGCTGTTCCCTCAATCACAATTCAATTAAAATAACTTCAAGCAACAGTAGAACAATATAAAAACACAATTCCTATTGTTACTCTTAAATAGCAAAGAGAAAAGGACTGGTAGGTTGTCAGTATTGCAGTCTAATAAGAGAAAATTGCACATATTATATTTATATAAAATACAATTGCATAATAAGAAATTAGAATAAGTAATAATGAAGACTTAAAAGAAAATCCTCCAGATTGTATTAAGATAAAGACTGTGATCAAAGCAACGTGTGGATTCTTAGGCTTTGATAGATATCCAGTGCAAGACACCACCTCAAGATTTTCTGATCTTTTTATTAAGAAGCATATTAAAGTGAGAACACGAAGTTTCATTTCTTTAACCGCACTTGGCAAGCAAACAAACTTCATCCATCCTCTTAAGCCATAGTTGATAAGCAATTTAATTTGCAAATTGAGAACGTTTAGGAGGTTTTATTCAAGACAGCCTAAAGCATAATTCTACAAATGTATATTTGCAGATTATGATGTGAGCTTAGCTGTATCCCTACATCATATCCCTACACCATCCTACTTTTAGAGTTAAGAAAGGACTTTCAGAGGTTAGGTGTAGATTGCTCTCTCATGCTGGCAACTGGCCCTTCTTTCTCTGGTTGGAAAACCTTTGATTTCTTTTTCTTTCAATTATCTTCAACTTCACCAAGAATCTTCTGCATGTGGTAAAGAAGTCCCTACGACAGTTCCTCTTCTTCACATCTTCAACACACTTCTCAGGATTTTACCCAGCAACTTATTTCAGCAAATCTCTCCAGAACTCTCTCAAACCAACAATCTTTTAGCATGCAAATACAGCCCATCCAACTTGAGTTTACCAGCTCATTTTGTTCTTTAATAAAGCTAGATGTTTCAAAAGCCAGAGCTGTCAACTCCATTTTAGTTGCAATGTATTAATTCCATACCAGTCCACCTCCTTTCTTCTTCCCCCCCAAAAAAGAAAAAAAGAGAGGTGGTCTTTAAAAGAAGTTTCTCTATTTTCCTCATAAAGCTTTTGTTGATGTTTGCATTAAATATAGATATCAGGTAAAGTGACAAAAAAAGTCATGGTAATTGTAGGCATATCATAAGATAAGCTTGCCAGTGTTAGAAGGTAAAGATGCATTTTGGAGCTACTAAAGTCATTGCTGGAAGAAAGTCACTCATAAAATGACTTCCAAATAAAACTCACATCCCACAATCATTTGTCATCATGACTACTGATGATGTTGGCTGGAAAACAACTGGGTGCAAATTGTAAAGGACAACAAAGCAGGATAGGCTATTCTATTTCTGAATCAGCAGAGAGAAATGAAAGTCTGTCATGAGTGCCCTCCCAACTTGGCTGCCCAATGCCCATCATTGGACATGACCAACACCCTATGCCAGCAATTATAAATTCAGGACGTCAGTATTTATGGCAGATATAAAACTCTCCGAACCAATGCCAGAATGCGAGAGCACATGCGCACAAAATAAGCAAAATTATTGCAGAAGCTGAAATTCCAGGCAGACAAATTGAAGATGCAGGCAATAAAGATCAGCAAGGGAAAAAGAAATGGCACAGGAAATCAGGTTCAAGATGAGAAAGATTTGTGCCAACAAAAGTGTGACTCCCAAGCTCTTTTTATATAGTCCTGCCTCAGGCGTGTCTATTTTACTGAATCATCCCTTTTTCTTTTGAAGATAATGTCTTTTATTCTACTTGCTTGATTTTTCTGTGGGAGCAACGGCTAAGGTCTTTTCTTCCTCAGTCTCTGAAACTGCCAACTTAGCTTGTTGCTCGGTTTCTGACTGCGCCAGAACTGCAGGCTTATGTCACACAGATCCTAATCTTTCTAAGACCCATCTACAGATGACTGACTTCTGAGCTGCAAGGTTAGAACTTTTTAAGCTCTGCTCCTCCACTTCAGTGGGTGACTCATCTGAAAGGCATATAACAGCCAAACAAACTGAGTTGCTCCCAGATGTACTGTCTAAACATTCTAATAGTCTCTATCATTGGTTATGAATTTGTCTTTTTTATTGACAAGCGGCACTTCTCCAAACAAAGCACTGGGTTGCAAACGCACATCATTTTTACTATGTAAGAATGATTATTGGCCTATATGACACCTAAAGAATTATTGCAGATACAAGATCCTGCTAAAATCTGGCACTTTGCACTGCTACAAGTCAACTAACATTTGATTATGTTTAAATTTAAATCATCTTTTGTTTAAAAATAAAATGAAATAATGTGAATGTGGGAACTTGTTGAGGATCAAGGGATCAGACTGTTGCCATAGAGTACACTAAAAAGTATTTTGCATACTTGTCCAGGATTTTATAAATCTTAGGTAATCCTCCTTCTGTGTGTATATAAAAAAGACAATCTTTTAAATGTTTTATTTTTTGATGACACTCCCATGATCACTGAAACTAATTACATGGATGAATGTAGCTACAATGTCTGATACACATGTGGAACCTAAGTCGTTCCAGACCCATAATAATATGCAGACTACATTCCCAAAACTGCATGGGTCAAAAACATCAAGTGAACTGTCATAGCTGAGTGTTGTAATATCCACTAGGATGCCAGGTACAGGTTTTATCTAAATTAAGCAATAACAGGTTGTTCCAAAGACAACTTGTGAATGTAGTTTTTATTTTATACTCGAACCAGTTCAGTTATATCTGGAGTACAGCCTCTAAAAGATGTCTGTTAACCTAGGCATGAACAGCTTTAAGATCCAGAAATGTTTCTATCAGTTTGGCAATGCTTACACATCATGTGCCTAGAGGAGGGGAAAGAGACTTGACCTCCCTTTTTCTAAATTTCCATTACCACCCTGAATGTTTGGCCTCTCTTTTTGTATCGCACTTAGCAGGCATCCAGTCCAAGTGCTCTGCAACATTTCCCCATCAGAAGCACAAATCTGGAAGGCTACCTGATATGTGACCGCTTACAACATTAAAAGCTCTCTCTATATATAAGCCAATACATAAGGCATGTAAGCTAAGTCTAGAACAACATTGACACTATGAAGTTAAAATATACTTCGCAATTCCATTCTTTCAACTCTATTACACTTGTGCTTATGATGTACCATAGCAAGACAGCTGTATTGCCTGAGGAAGCAAGATCTGAATATGGTTTTAGTTTAATATTCTTCCTTCTCTTTTTCCCAAGATGTGCTTTCCATACGTTTTACTGGATTCTTGGCTTGTTTTTCCAACTTGTGGAATATCTTGCCTTCATTATTTTCCTTGTGAGACAGTTAATGACCTCCTCCCCACTGAACAAAATTCTAACCATTTGGCTGACATCAAGGAAGGTGTATCTAAATGAAAATGCTAAAATGAGATTCTGAGCCAGGAAAAGATATTTTCAGACATTTGATGAATCTGTATGTGACACAGATAAAAGCCCTTGATTTTGTTATAAACTTCATCAGAGTGGAATCAGTCCAACATAAAATGGCCTTTTACACAACAATTGAATAGCTGGCAGGCAAGTAGGAACATATTGCTAAAATCAATGGTGTCCCTCAAGAAAGAACCAACATAAAAATATTTCATTTCATTCTCCCATTCGTATACTAAAACCCATAGTCCATAGTCATCAACTATACTGGGCACTGTACTTCAATTCAGTCAAATAGCATCCAGTTGGAGGAAAATATTTTTTAATTATTTGGTGTTATAAAAACTCAACTTAAAAACAAAATGGGATAACCTTGGAGAAATGGAATTAAACAGTGCTCAGATGTGGTACATAAATATGTCATCTCCTATAGCTAGCTTTGAAAGACATTGTTGCTAGGGCAGATTAACGTTAGCATTAGGATTACTAAGGATTTGGGAAATCTTTGCAGGCTTTCCTTAAACTTGGCTAAATGGCACTCAGTGCCAAAGGTAGTGTCACATCTATATTTCTTTCAGAAATATTGTGCCTGCTGGTAATAGCATCTGATGTATGCCAGGCCTTTTAGAAATTGGAAGAAATATTACATGGAAGCTACAACATTTCTTATATGGCTACACAACAGAAAATCTACTAACCAGGGGCAATTTATTTAGGGGCAGCTTTGTACGTTCAAGCTAATCACAACCATTTTTCATCCTTCCAGTGTAACTTTCATACTTCTGGTCATTAGTTTTCTCCGCAATGGCTTTCTACTTCGAGTCAATTTTAGGCCTCTTGAGATTCTATTCTCTGTCTATTGTGCCCTTACTCTGCCCGATTCACATACATAGGAAGAGATAAATTCTGGGTGGAAGACTTCTTTCATCTATAATCCTTTTATATTTTCTTTCTGCCTACTTCCCTTTTTTTTTGTTCTGTATCACAGAAAATGTGTTACAGAAGGAAGGATGTGGAACAATGGCTTTTAACTGGTAGTCGCTTGATAGACAGGTGGCATTCAAATTTAATCAATCAATAAATCACTCCAGTATAATGCACTTGTTAAGGTGCTGAACACCCAGGGCAATCAGTAAGAAACTTGACAATCAAGCTCACTTGGTGACTTGGTGACCATCCCACTTTCTGAGCCCAATTGTCAACTCTACAACTGTCAAGAAACAGGCTCAGCAAGTTTGACTGCCACTATATTTACTGATGTAGGCTATAATAACAATCTTGAAAAATCTAAATTTTCTATTTCCACTCTTGTATATGGTAGTGAATTAGAGTATGGCTGGTTTGAGCTTCTTTCTCATACTGTTTGCCAGACTAAAAGTTTACCAGACTTGCAAAGTTTCTCCAAGATAAACTCCATGGCTCTCTATATCAAGCTCTATACCAAGTGTGATCATTTGAATATGAGCCAGAAATGTGCAGCAGCAGCCAAAAAAGCTAATACAATCCTGGGTTGTATAAATAGAGGCATAGAATCAAGATCACGTGAAGTATTAGTGCCACTTTACAAAAGCCTAGTAAGACTACACCTGGAATACTGCAACCAGTTTTGGTCACCATACTACAAAAAAGATGTTGAAACTTTGGAAAAAGTTCAGAAATGAGCAACTAAGATGATCAAAGGCCTAGAGACTAAACCATATGAAGCACGGCTGCAGGTTTTGGGTCTGGCTAGTCTAAAGAAAAGAAGAATTAGGGTTGACATGATAGCAGTATTTCAGTATTTGAGAGGCTGCCACAAAGAAGAGGGGGTCCAATTATTCCCCAAAGCAGGAAATAATGGTTGGAAACTGATCAAAGAGAGAAGCAACCTGGAATTAAGAGAAACTTCCTAACGGTAAGGGCAATTAACCAGTGGAACAGTTTACCTTTAGAAATCATGGGCACTCAATTAATGGAGGTTTTTAAGAAGAGACTGGACAGTCACTTGTCTGAGATGGTATAGGTTCTCCTGCTTGAGCAGGGGGCTGGACTAGAAGACCTCCAAGGTCCCTCCCAGTTCTAATCTGAATTAAACTGAATGAAGCCAAAAGCCCTGTTACCCTTTTAATGCTCATTAATGAGCTTTGAGGATATAACCTTGTGGAACAGAAGGATAAGCCATAGTCAAAGCAATGGTGAAATTTAAAAAAAAATCTAAATCCAGGGCAAAAATGTAATTTGAGAAAACCCATCAAACTTGGAAAGACTCTGAAATGCCCACAAAGGAGGAAGGATTGGTGAAGATGCCGGAACTTGCAGAGATAAGAAAATTAATTTGTTTGCTTAGAAAAAGATAAGCAACTATGGTTATTAGCGAATGGAAATCCCCTGTGGATTCTTTGTTGGGAAAAAAGAAAAAAAAACGAACTGGGGGTTTATGGATGTGTTGATTACAAAGAGTAGATTATGGAAATTATGATGTAATGTTAAAGAGATGAGGTAAAATATACAATAAATATAACTGCAGTTAAGATGATCAGGAGACACTTATTACCTTTTTCTTTGTTTTTCCCTTTTTTTCACTTCAGTTCAAAATTTGTATTGTTTTTTTTTATTCTGTTATATTTCTTTCTTGTTTTTGACATATAAATAAGTTAAACATATACATGATATATGTATTATGTGTACGTATAGTATCTCAAACCTGACCTTCCTTAGTTCGCTTGGGATAAAGACAGGAAGGGGGGGGTTGTAAACCTATAATAATAGCATTAGAACATAGAATCATAGAGCTGAAAGGGACGTCGGAGGTCATCTAGTCCAGTGTTTCTCTGCCTCAGCCATTTTAAGATACGTCGACTTCAACTCCCAGAATTCCTCAAATGGCTGTCCAATCGTTTCTTGAAAACTTCCAGTGACCCACAGCTTCTGGAGGCAAGCGGTTCCCATGATCAACTGTTCTCTCGGTCAGGAAATTTCTCCTTAGTTCTAGATTCTATTTTTCTAATAACAAGCATCATTTTAGTTTCTTGGACTGGTTTACCTCAAAGCACTGACAGCTGCCCCCAAACCATACTTGAGAGGCAGAAAAATCAAATACCATTCCTGGCAGCATTGGAGAAATATCTCTCTCTCTTTCCCTGCCTCCAACTTTTTTCAATTTCAAAAGAAAAAACAAGGAAGTCCAGTTGCCTCCTGAAAAAGCACCTTTGGGACAACCAGGACCTGGATGACTGAGAATC